>CAUYQG010078650.1:0-26019 GCA_963574415.1 Tarsius wallacei | reverse complement strand
TGGGCTGTCTGCCTGCTTTCTTGATGGTTTCTTTGGTTTTGCAGAAGCTTGTCAGTTTAATAAGGTCCCACTTGTCTATCTTATCTCTTATGGCTCATGCGTTTTGGGTTTAGTTCAGGAATTGAATGCCAGTTCCAATTTCCATAAGAGTGTGTCCTGCATTTTCTCAGGTTCTTATGGTTTGAGGTTTTTTTACATTTCGGTCTCTGATCCATTTAGAGTAGGAACTATCTTACTAGCCCTGGACCATCTCCCTCCAGACTCCCTTTCCGTGGGAGGAAATTAAACTACTACCTTCTTTAAACTACTATTACTCAGGGTATCTAGCTTTATGTAAATGAATCTTATCCTAATTAACACAACGTGCACAACCTAATAACTGCCTATCTGGTATGTATGCCAAGGTCTAGGTCAGTGCTCTCCAACAGAACTGTGATAAAGAAAATGTTATGGATCTCTGCTGACATGTGACTATGAAGCACTTGAAATTTTTTTTAACGTTTAAAGCAGATTTTAAAATTTCATTTTATTTTAACTTAAATAGCCACATGTGGCTAGTGGCTACTGCACTGGCTAACACGGCTCTAAGCATCAAGAAGCATCAAAACTGTAAAAGAGTTAAGTTATGATGACATAAAATTCCTCTCTAATTTATATATATAACAAAGTAAAATTTCAAACATTATCATTTTCATAGGAGATGCATGAAGTTACATTTTGCTAAAGTAATTTTATTTAAAAAGTGTATCTCTAGTCATGCCTGTACAAACTCAGAAAATATTAATTGTAAAGATGAAAACAACTTGGCAGTGGGTCTATAACACAAACGGTCTACATTGGTACAAGATCTGCCCTGGTTTTCTTCTTAATTAGAAATCCATTGCTCTGAAAAACGTAATAGGATTTAAATACTTTTTACATTTCTTTTTCATTCTTATGATCTCTTAACTCAAAGCAGCTGAAATATTTAAAGAAATATCTAGAGACATGTGCTGTCTTTTCAACTCATTAACAATTGAACTAATATTATGCCAGAGAGTTTTCAAAGCAAAATCCATACTAGAATTTTTAAGAAATGACTTCTCAACATGCAATGCAAATTATTTAGGTCTATTTTCAAAATTGGTAGAGAAGTCGGGCATGGTGGTTCACACCTAAATCCCAGTACTTTGGGAGGCTGAAGTGGGAGGACTGCTACAGTCCAGGAGTTCGAGACCAGCCTAGGCAATATGGCAAGACCTCACCTCAACAACAACAACAAAAATAAGCCAGATGTGGTGGCACATGACTGTAGTCCCAGCTACTCGCGAGACTAAGGTAGAAGGAAGCCAGAGCCTGGGAGATTGAGGCTGCAGTGAGCTGTGACTGTACCACTGCACTTCAGCCTGGGCAACAGAGTGAGACTCTGACTTAAAAAAAAATTAGTAGAGCCATTTTTTTCTTCCAACTACCATTGTATTAAGAGGTATACATATTAGGAATTGTGAGGCACAATTTTTAGGTTTTTAATAACTAGAAAATTCATAACAGAAAGGCACTTCAAAGGGTCATCTAGCCCAGTATCCTCACCCAAGACAGGATACATGTCCCTATGGCACATTTGTCATATTCTCCCCTTTCCCTTCAGACAGAATCATTCTGTCTGTGATCACAAAGCATTCTGTGTGATAGTTATCCTTCCCACACAGCATTTACTACACTTGGTCATGATGGTCTTCAGCATTATCTCTGATATAGACCCTAAAATCCTCAAGGGCAAAGGGGACCTTGCAGGGAAATTGTAGTAATGGAACAAAACTACCTAGAGGTACCACAAAGGAACTTGCTCTTGAGGGCAGAAGAGCAGAAAGGGCATGATGTGATCACAGCAAACAAATCCCACACTTCTGTTCAGGGCTGATCTTGGTCATCTGCTTTTATTAAATTCATCCTGTAATCCATTTTTGGGTACACTACTGTTTGCTTAAATTTTTTGAATTGCAAAATCATATGCAAATTAATGAATAAATGAGATAACAAATTTAAGCAGATGATAGATTAATTCTAAATAAAGCTTTTAAATTACTTTGGCTGACACTACACAGTTTGCTGAACCAAGTATTCTAAATGGCACTCACTGTTCTCAGTAAGATTATCTAATAACTGCAACCTCTGTATAACCCTTTTGTTTTAAATAATTTGTATAGAATCAATTAGGTATTATATAAACACCACCCACATCCTTAAAACAGAGACATGAGTAGATGAAGAATCAATTTTAAGAACACCTGATTCAGCCAGGTTGGGATGTACCTGAGGATGTGCCTTTCTTGGAAATTTAAAGTCATTCATGGTAATATCATTTCCATTCTACTCTCCTCAGCACTACATTAATGATGAAAAACAGAAGTCATTCAAAATACAACTGAGAACAGACAAAAGTAGAAAGATCAGTTTCATAGGTAGCAGTTGCTCCTGAGTTGCCCTAGTCCCTAATTTAGGTCCCACTTAAGATACAAATAATACCCAAGTCCTTATTCATTTTATTATAAATTAATAAATTCAACACAGTCAAAGGGCTACAATTCTCCCATGTATGAATGCACTTGAGGTTGGGATGCAGTTTTGCATTTTAAAAAAGGACTTGCTAAAAAGAATAAACAACTAAAATACAGGGAAAAAAGAGACAGTCCTCTTGAAATATCTTTTTAAAACAAGATGTGGCACAAATTAACCATATGGGGGACTACAGTTCAAAAAGATACACTTGAAAACTAGATAGAAAAAATAGAAGGGAAGATACATATCCTAAATAAATATTATGCTGCCTCATAAATACTTTATGTAGAAATGACAAACTTATTTTCAGTCACAGAGCATATTAAAGTAGTTATAAAAGTAGTTATTGCTAGTTAAGGACATTATTACCACTCTGCTCTGAGAATCCTATCTATATATACAGCCTACTGATAAAATATACTATGCAGGTTTTATATAAACACTTGAAAAAAAGTCTCTTTGGAGAACTGATCTCTAAGTACTCATTTAAGCACTAACTGATCTCAAAGCACTTACTGGAAATCTTATTAATGTGGACACAATAATAACTAATTTTACATAGAGTCAACCACAAAATAAGTGTCAATATCCTTTTGAATAAATATTTTACTATTTTCACACAATATATAAGGGTTCCTATTGCATACTACAATATTACCTATCTACATCAGTTTTAAGCATAAACTACATCACACCTTATGACAATACTGGCAGAAACAAAAATAACTGTCCAGTCCAGATGTCCAGTACCTCTGCTCCATCTCAGTACCTTGAGAACTGAGTTAGAAAACAATGTTGCAGGAAGCAAATTCCAGGAAATCATGTGAAATGGCTATCTCCTATTTGCTGACTTTAAATCAACACTAAACTGAAAACTTCTTCTACTTTCTTTTCTACTTTTTATACTAGGAACAAGGTAAAAATTCAATGCTAAGTTCATTGCTCAGAAGTTGTAAGTGTTAGACAATGATGATTACTGTATGTGAACGTCACACCAGTGTCTGCAATAACCAAGAAGAGAATAGCTCCAAGAAGGTTAGCAGCACAGTGGGGGTTGTTTGTTTATGAAAAGCATAATTTTAGCTTGCAATGTTGTTTGTTCATATATTTTAATATTCTGGCTACCATTCAAACATATAGATTAGCTGCAGAGATTTGTGAGAGCAGCTACCCAATAATAATTTTTGGCATTTTACCTAGTACCCAAATAATACTTTAATAATCTGGCTGAGATTATATGCATAATTTCAATACTTCAGCACACCCAGCTCCTGCTCCTGCAGCTGTGGTATCCAAGCAGTACTATCCTTAGGTCTAGACAAGAGGGCACACTGCCACAGACCCTGTGTTCAGAGGGCCCTGAGCTATAGCCCATAACCCAAATGAAGAACACATGGACACCTTCTGCCACTGGGATATGGCTCTCTGACACTGTGTGACCTATAACTCTACACCTCCACTTTCACAAGCAACATCTTCAAGCTCTAAGGAAACGCTTCTCCACAAGTCTTGCCCTATGTCCTCAAAGCAAAATGGGATCATGTGTCAGAAGGATTCGTGAGCTGTGTTGCCACTGAAGACAGGGACAGACACTGCCTTGGAGCTTCCCAAGGACTTGAGCAGTGAAAGCACTTAAGGTGAGAGAAAGACAAATTAATTACTTTATCAAATCCTTCCTTTCCAATACCATAAATGCCTGCTTAATCAAGTATCACTTCCCAATAGTGTCAAGTGTCCATTTTCTTACTTTACATTTTAATTTGTAGTTGTAGAGATACTCACAAATTAACATGGTATTTGCAAGAGTTGCACACAGTGGCTAAAAAGTATTTTATATTAGGAAAAAACAGCCTGAAATTATAGTTGAAATATTTTTTACAATTGCTTTAATTTATATACTTATAAATATATATTCAGATTTTAATAAAATTTCTTAAGATATTCAATTTTTCAGTAAATTGCTCCAGATTTACTAATAAAATCTTAATAACAAAATAAATACAATCAAAATAAAAATAGTATAGGCATAATTAATTTTTTTTTTTTGGAGTTGGAGTCTCACCCCATTGCCCAGGCTGAGGTGCGGTGGCACACTCACGGCCACCCCAGTGTCGACCTAATGAGCTCAGGCGATCCTTCCACCTCAGCCTTCCAAGTAGCCAGAACTACAGGTGCATGCTTCCATGCCAGGTTAATTGTTTTATTTATTGTAGAGACAAGGTTTCACCATGTTGCCCAGTTTGGTCTCGAACTCGCAGGCTCAGGCAATACTTTCACCTCAGCCTCCCAAAGTACTAGGGTTACAGGCTTGAGCCACCGCGCCCAGCCCATAATTAACTTTTTAGAGTATTTAATAGTTTTACATTTAAACTCTGAATACTAAAGATTAGAAAATTGTTATAGGCAGGATTCTTAAACAGAAGCCTGAGAACTTTGAAAAAGTTAGAATTAGCTATCCTGCTAACTTTTGTTAGAGCCAAACCCAGAATTCATATCTCTTGATTCCCAGCCTAGTGTTCTTTCAAATTCAAGGTAGAAAGATTCACCTAACATTGGGTATTTGGGTTTACATTGGGTATTTGGGTTTACACTTGTAATTATTGGCTGTAGGTAATTCACATGCAGCAGGAGAAAATGGCTAAAGGCTTGATCTGCCTTAATGTGTCATAAATCCTTGGTTGGCATCCTTTCAAATTCAATAGATCCATTTACCTTCAAAAGTAGACAAGATTATCATGTTTACCTTGTTTTCCCTTGTTTGATACACAGCACTACAAAATATATAAAATATATATATTATTATGTCCCTGGCATTTTAACAAGAGGTTTTCAAAACAAAGCAATTTATAAGTAAAAAATACTAGTGTTAACTACCTTAAAAACACAGTCACAATATCTGGGAAGATATAGAACAATTGACAATAATTCAGTCAATCATTCAACATATGTTAAAAGAAAAAAACACACACACACATGGGAATCTTGAACACTCTGGCGCTTGCTACTCTAAGTGCAGTCTCCAGACTAGAGCATCAGCATCACCTAGAAGTTTATCAGGAATGAAGAATCTCAGACCCCACCGCAGACCTACTAAATGTGGAAGTGCAAGCTCCCCAGATGATTCATATCCATGATAGCATTTAAACATACACTGTACCACACATTGTACTGCTAGGAACTTCACGTGCCATTTCCTTTACTTATCACAACAGGGTAGAGACTACTTTCCTTGCTTTACAGATGACAGAATTAAGGGTCAGAAAGGCTAAGTAACATGCTATGGTCAAAAGCTAGTAAGTGATAGATCCTGGATACAAATTCATGTTATTTCAATTTTACAGTGTTCCTCTATATATTGGCCTCATGAAACAAGAGCACTCCTAATTGTTACTTGTCAATGTCAGGAGTGTTTTAAGAGGTACTAAGAAGGGAGTAAAGCTACCATAACATGACATTTTCTATGGAATTCTCTTCAGTTATTCAAAAGGCTTCAATTATGCTGGGGGTTTTTTTGGTGGGGGGCAGACATTAAACGTTTTAAAAGAGCTGACAATCTAGTTGAAGAAACAAATGAGCACTCAGAAACTAAGAGGAGACCCATTAGAAACTGAAACATCAACAAATACAAAATGACACTATAAATTGAATAAATAATTTCAAAGAAAATTGCTGAATAAATTTATTCATTTTAATGTAGCATTTGTTAACTACTAATATATAATAGGATCACATTAGGCACTGAGGATCTAAAATTAATCTTAAAAAATAGACTCTTCGAAGTTAGGGACTCTGAGAGAAACAGCACAACATTTAAGTATAAAACAAAATGATAAGCATTACATTTATACAAAATGTCACGAGGACAGCACATTTCACAATGCTTCAACAAAGGAGAAAATGGAGTTAGTCAAAGAAAGTACAGAAAAGGGTTCATAAGGACTTGAAACAACTAGTGAATAGAGATTAATTCCCTGACCACTCATTTTCTCATTTACAGAACAAGGGAGTTAGAGGAGACAGTAATCCCCACAAGCCTGCAGCATTCTACGCAGGCACTTGGGGGGTGGGGTAACAGCGGCCTCCTAACCTGCTCCTGCTCAGTTGGCCACACAGCTCAGATGCTGTATGTTCATACATGTGGAAATTTCGCTGGCATTAAGAGAAAGCTTGAAAACTCTTAAAATTTGGCATCATGCAATTACATGTGCCAAATCATGCTTACCTCAAACCCTGTCTAGAAACTCATGGTCTGCCCAGAAGCCATCTCTCTATTAACCAGCTAAGTGAGCCTCTGAGGGAAGAAATCAACCCAAGAAAGAAAAGGGCCACGAATGACGAGGAGAGAAGAGCACTTGCAGGGCATCCTGCTCTCTGGAAGTTCTGCAGCCTATGCCATTTCTAACTTCAACTTCTAACAGAGACTTGTCCAGAGCTCTGGAGAGTAGATACCATACCAAAAATAAGAAAATATCATGTTGCTTAAAAAATCTCCTGAGACACTAGGAATAGGAGGCAGGAATGTAATGGGTTTGTTAGAACAAACCCACTTTTGAGGCTGAGAAGGGCTGGATTTGACTAAAGTAACACAGAACTCGACATGCTGCTGCACAGTTCCAGAGAAAACAATGCATACCTGACAGATGAGGAATTCTGCATACCGCCAGGGTTCAGAGTGGTCCTGTGTCATTGAAAGATGGTGCCCTCAGCACAGGTGTCAAATACCAATATCCTCTCAGGAGGTAAGAGTAGAGGTGGACATCACCTCACTCCTGTGATGGCAACAGGATGAGATCCAGAGCAGGAGAGAAAAAACAGTAGATGGCACCACAAACTGGGTTCATGGGCTTACAAGCAATGGACAGAAAAATACCATTCAAACACCAAAATGCCAAGTGAATATTCCCGTATGATATCTTGCCTCTGTTATGGTTAGGAAACACAATTTTGGGATTAGCAGGTAATTGTTTGTTTGTTGTTGTATTTTTAAAGAAAATACAACACAGAGACATGAGTGACCAATTTTATTATTGTACTTGATTTTTTGGAGGGAATTGGGTAAAGGGAGCAAATTTGCTAGTATTATCCTTTCTATTGTGGGGAATTTAGTTCTTAGCACTATTTTGGGGACCATGAAAAATTACTCATCTCCAATTATTTGAAAAGATGCCACAGAGTGAAACAACATGAACTGTACTCTCCTGATTTCATGACAAAAATCAGAGACTAGGCCAAAGTTTTTTAGATATATTATACATATTTTTCTTTTCCACTGTAATTCTTGATTAGACTTACAACATTTTCATTACTCAGTTGAAATGGATTTTTCTTTGTATATTTTTGGTTTAACATCAATAACCAACTAACACTTTGAACAAATATTTATTATAAATGTATGCCACAGAACTCAAGAAATATTAATCTCCACTCTCAAATCTCAACTAAATATTATTCCGAAATGATCCTGGATAAGATGTTCTTAATGCTAAGTTTGCAAAACTTTCAGGGCTCATTTCATATGAAGAAAGTTAAAAGCCCATTTAAGTATGGTATAGATTTTCATACAAACACTAAATTGCTCAAATAGCTCTCTTAGAAATTAAAGTAACACTCATCATTATTTCCAGAAAATTATCACCATTTTTGTATATAAAGAGCAACATTACCATTTATTAATCTGATATAAACAAATTTGCACAGAATACACACGTGAAATTATAATTTTTCTAAAGTGACTTTTGCGGGACTAAAAATTAAGAGGGCCTGACTGAACGCTTGAAGCTCAGAGTCAGTTTGGCTGAGGGTAGAGAAGTGAATAGGTGAATTGACACATGACATGGTATCTACTCTGTGAGATGGGGAGATGCTGAGTCAGAGCATTCAGGTAGGATCTGACAAGTGCAGTAGTGGCCCCATGCAAGTGGTCAGAGAATCAAGGTGGGTCATGTGTGGAGAGGATTTGATCATAGGCTCCAAATCATAAATACAAGGCACATGTAGGTTGAAATTCACATATGACCAAAAAAAGCTCTGCGCCTATAGACCTGAAACAAGTAGCTTTTTTCCCCTCTAGGTAGCTCAGTTCTACAGTATCTGGCTCCCCATCAGGCTTTAGCGGGGTGAGGCCTGTTGGCAGGAACAATCCTCAGTGAAGTCCGCTGAGACATTTCCTAGGATGTTGTCAGAAACTAGAACTGAATGCAATTTTGTCTACTTTTAGTATTGGTTTAGTGAGCTATTTTGATGTTCCTATTTTGTTCTAGTCCAACAGCTTTAGAAAACAGTGTCAGTTTGGTTCTAACTCAAAATGACATAATCAGCATCTTAAGACTGACTAGTTTGGGACTTAAGTGGGCAAAAGCTTATGGTGAGGGTTTCTTTCTGCAGAGTTTCCAAGATCCAGTCCCTCTCCAGGGCAGAGACACTTCCAGCAAAGTTTCATACAATAATCCCCAAATTTCTGAGGGCATAAAGAAATCACCTGCAGAGCTTATAAAAAATCTAAGTTTCAGAGACCCACATACCAGATGTTCTGACTTAAGGGGTCTATGGTAGTTGCTGAGAATCTGTGACTCTGAGAAGCACTACCAGTGAATCTGATGTAAATGGTCCTCAGTTTACACTGAAAAATGCCAAATTAGTGACTTAGAAGATTAGTATACATAAGAGAAAGACCTGATTTACTAGAAAGTGGTAACTTAGTTGCTAAAAAGATACAGGCAACAACATGTAACTTTCTGATATTTGATAACCAAAATAATTTCCCTTATCATCAATATATTCATATACAATGATCTATAAACACAAATATATGAGACAATTATCTGGGACAATAAATCAAAGTAATACTTACCTGACATTTAACAATTTTATGAAAGGCTGTTATACAGTCACAGCTGTATTTTTCTAGTACTAGATTTTAAAAATGAGCCTAAATACACATAAATATGTGTTTGGTATACTTACCCCAAATGTAAACATTCTTAACTTTGGTGTAAAACATTTTGTTAATAGCATCTAGAAATTTAGAGGGAAAAAATCATAAACCCTTAGAAATATTCAAACCAAACCTCAAAATGATTAGCAGTGTAACCTACACAAAAGCAAAAATATTCCCTTCATTTTTGATATAACACTCATCTATAAAACCAAGATACTTAGGCTGTCTACAAACACTGAACACCCACCATGTGTGGCATCCCGCTTTAGGCAGTAGAAATATGGTGGGGAATGTGACAAAGTCTCTGCCTCCATGAATTTACTGTTTTAGCAGGAGAAAATGGGAGTGATTTTACATAAATACACATATATGCACGTGTACATATATATGTATATACACACATATATGTTAGTGTCTATTATTTCTCTGGGTTAAAAATTTTTTCTTCATATTCTTTAGGGTAATCATACCCAATATTACTCTAAAAAACTAGCCACTATTTGAAATTTAATGTTTTGTATTTGCATTGTCATATGGAATCTGTTTAATTTACCTCATCTATAATATTCATTTAAACGTGAAGCAGATAATAACTATATTTCATACTATCACACTAACAAGATCACAAAACCAATGTAGAATGTGAATCCATCACTTAACAACAATCAGAATTAATTCTTAAAAATGAAGCAGGATTATGTAATATGAAATCAGCCTATCTGTACTTACTTTTTGTGTGCAAAAGTCTCTTCTAGTATTTTAGTATATGTTATTAGGACCCTCTATTATAAACCTGAGCACCAGGGCATCTCTCATGTGTGGAAGAATTCTAAAATCTCTATTTGTTTATACTTATTCAGTTAAATCAGGTTTGTGTAACCATTAGACTATAGAAATACAAAAGATATTTTAAAAATACAAAGTGTAAAGAAGTAAATAAACAAAGGCAAGAATTGATCTTAAATCTCAATCAAAATATTCCAGATACAGAAATCCTAAAATTACCTCCTGATAATATAATCCCATATAGATGACTGTCAATTGACCAGAAAACAAAACTCATGATGAAGAAAGTCTCTTTCAACCCTAAGATTTTATGTTTATAATACTTCTAAAATGCTAACGTTTTCCTATTTGAATTTGCCAACTTTACTCCTGCTCCTTATCAATTCTCTGACTATGGACATCTCTTTTACAGCAAAGAATGTTTTTTGTTTGTTTCGACGTCTCACTCTGTCGCCCAGGCGGGAGTGCAGTGGCATTCTCACGGCCACCACAGCCCCAACCTGCTGGACTCAGACAATAATTCCGTCTCAGCCTTCCAAGTAGCTGGAACTACAGGTATGTGCCACCATGCCCAGCTACTTTTTCTCGATTGTAGAGGTCAGGTCTTGCCAAGTTACCCAGGCTGGTCTCGAACCCATGGGCTCAGACAATCCTCTCACTTTGGCCTCCCAAAGTGCTGGGATTATAGGTGTGAGCCACTGTGCCTGGCCCTACAGCAAAGAACTTTTATGAGTTTCCCAAGGATAAATGCCTACTGAAATAAAATAATAGTGGTTTCAGTTTAATATACACATAAGTGTAACATTAATTGCCAAATAGTGGGGGCTGGAGAGGAGGCAGCACATATTAGGTGGAAAAGACATGGTTTTGGTGTCAAGCTGTATTCAAATTATATAGATTCTGCCACTTAGTAGATGTGTGATGATCCAGATATTTAAATTCTGATGCTCCGTGCATGTTTATCACAGTGCTATCCACAATTGCAAACCATGGAACCAACCAAGGTACCAATCATCGGTGCACTGGAAAAGGAAAATGTGGTTCATATACACCAGGGAATACTAGGCAGCCATAAAAATTTGCAGCAACATGAAGACCACCATCCTGATCAAATTTTCACAGAAACAGAAAACAGAACACCACATGTTCTCCCTTATAAGCAGGAGCTACACACTGAAGACACATGGTTACATGGACAGGAACAACAGACACTGGGATACTCCTAAAAAGTGGGGGCAAGGAGAGGGGGAAAGGGCTGAAAACCACCCCCTGGGTACCATGTCCACCACCTGGGTGACAGGCTCAACAGAAGTCCAAGTCTCACCATCATGCAATACTCATATGTAACAAATCTGCACATTTACCCTTTGAATAAAAATAAAATAAAATTTAAAATTAATAGACAAATTCTGATGCTTAATTTCCTCACCTGTGAGAGCTGCTAAAAGGATTAAATATTAAATAGTCTATATTCTACATAATATAGATACAATATATATATTTACAGTACTGATACAGGAGCTCCTATTTATTTATCTATTTATTTACTTATTTATTTTTAAAGCTGGATTTATTGAGGACAGAAAAGCTCCCACAGTGGGAGGGGACCTGAGGGGGTTGCCCAGTAGCTGCTATTTAGTATTTATTTATTTATTAGTGGTTATTTCTGCATTTATTTTATAGAAATGTTATTTCTCTTCCTTGCTATAGACAGTTACTCTCCAACTTAGCCTGAGAACCATTAAGTAAAATACCCAAGTAACTCCCAAATTTACTTTCAGCCTCCTATGCCTAATGTCTCATTTTTAACCAGGCTCAAACAAATATATACCAAAGTAGCTACTAAAAGATCTGGTAGTATTATTAATCTTTGAGAAATTGCGGACCCCTGAAAAGATAATAAAGGACTAGAGAAAAGATAAATTTTAAGCTTTCAATAAGAAAATATGGATTTCAGAGATGGTAACTTTGATGCTTCATCTAGTAAAATTCTAGACAGATGGTTGAGAAGACATAAAAAATAAAGATGTTTTTACTGTGACCATCCCTAAGAATAAATGGCAAAAAAAAAAAAAAAAACTAGCTGTGTATATATTGGTATGTGTGCATATGCATTTAAAGGGATTTTAGATCTAGAAGCCCAAAATACAGTGTATTTAATTTCTGCAGGCCAACAACAATGACTACTGCTGTGGTTAACATTTACTGGACTTTTCTACATGCCAGGCACTGCGCTGGGTGATTTATATTGATTATCTCACATACCTTGTAAAGCAGGTAACAATTCTTAGGAGACCACATGTCAGAGAGGTTAGATAACATGCCCACTATTACACAAGTAACATGAGACAGGAAAAAAAAAATTAAAATCCACATTCAGTTAGACTCTAAAGTGCAGTCTGAACCACTGTGCTTCACTCTCTTTGACAACCTCTCACAAAAACAATAAAAAATAAAAGGGAAAAAATGGGAACTATATATTAACACATTTAGGTAGAGTTAGAGGTAGATGTACAGCCATACTCAAAGTGTGCTAATTAAATAAGCAAAGTCAATTTAGAAGAAAGCTTTTTGCTAAGTTCTGCCCAGGTACTCTTCTGTTTACATCATTATTGCTGACTTTAAAGATCACAAAAAAGGTAAGCTTTCCAAATTTATAACAAGATTCAAAAAGAACACAGAAAACTAGATGAAAGGCCCAAAGTAAGTAAGGGATCACCGCAAAGACTGCATCTAGGTTTAAGAAATTGATTTTCCAAGTTCATAATATGCAAGATCTAGCTGGTGACTAGTTTTTACATGAAAGATCCAAAAAAGTTCACCACTAAGTTAGGGTGACCTGTTGTTGAAACAGCTGCACTCCCAGAAGCATGCCATCCAAACACAGCAGCCACTGGTCTCACTGGAGAGCACACAGGCTAGAGAAGACTGTGTGTAAGTCCAACAATAACCTCAACAGATCAACATTTTCATGTCTTCTTTTTTAAATAGTGGTTTTACTGACATGGTTGTTCAAATAGTTCCATCTCATACATACCTAAGAATCTCTTACCTTTCCATGTACATAGAAGACATTAGCAGGTAAGAATTCTGTCATGATAGGAATCTGAAAAGTGCCACAGTCTGTGCAGTGGCCATAGTGGAAGGCAACCAAACTGAGGATAAATCTACAAACCAATGTTCATGGAGATGCTGCCTTCCATCTCCCTATCCTACAGCTCCATTTTATTTATTTCATGAAATGTATTATAATCTGAAATTATCATATTGTTTTACTGGTTGATGGCTTAATCTGAAATTTTTTACCTCTATTTGGATGTAAGCCCTATGAGAAGAGAGCTTATCATTCTTATTCACCATGTTCCAAGTACCTAACAGTGACTTGCATCTAAGAGGGGCTCAATAAATACTTGCTGAGTGAGTGAATGAGCAACATGCTAAAGAAATAAATATGTATAATCTCAGAAGAGAAGAAGGATATAACAGTAGTTTTCATATACCAGAAGAGCTATATCAAAAAGGGACACTTATTTCCATGTTTCTCTAGAGGTATGACACAGGATCAAATGGCCACCATTTAAAGGAGAAGATGTTAACTCACAATTAGGAATCATCTTCCAAGTCACAGAGGTGTCTAACAATTGAAGAAGCTCCCTTACAAGATATAACAGGATTCTTAGACAGAGTAGGAAGCTGCATCCATAAATCATCAGTCAACCTCAAGTTCCTGTGATTCAAAGCACATAAAGAATATAATAATCTACACACGAAGATTGAAAGAAAAGAAAGTTATCTTTCTATGGAAGAAAAGACAGAGATCTGGTTACTTAGAGAAATTCCTTAAAAGACACTGAAGATAGAATTGTACAAATTGGATTTTGAATAAAATAGGTAGTAAAGGAGAAGAAAAAGTCCAGACAGTCTTTTTTTCAATGAATATTTATTAAACACACAGGTCTGTAAGTTGGAAGTCTAGGAAAATATTGGTACCAATGGCACTAATAGAAAAAAAAAGAGAGATGATCAATTTAAGGAGTAAGAGTTGGTAATAATGATTTCTCTTTGTAATTGTACAGGTTCCAATTTCTATGAGAAATTCAGATAAGAAGGTTGAAGACAGCCAGGTGCATATGACTGAAGAAAAGGTACAAGGCCAGATTTGGAGAACTCTATTTTGGAATACTTGGCAAAAGGATTATAGCTTAATCCCTGAGAGTAGACAAGCTTTCTGTGGAAATATGCAAAAAGAACAAAGAATTAGGGATGGGGTGAGCATCACAAATTTGTAACTCTGTAAGGTCATTTTGAAAAGTCATTCACTCATTCATTCGTCCTTGGGCAGAACTGCATTTAAATAAAAACCCCAAAGGTCAAAGAATAATTTAAAATGTGATCTTATCTTTCATCTTAAAAATGAAAAGATGAAATGTTTCCACTAAAAGGCATTCTTGAAAATCTCTCTGCAAAATATGTTCCAAATGCTAAGGTATCTGTATTAAAATCTTTCTATATTTTAAGGGTAGTCATGGAATACAAATGGTAAAATTTCTCATAGTAAATGCTGTAAAATAATCACATTTTAAATTATTCTTTGATTTGCCAAATGAATAAATAAAAGGTCTTAAAGGTTTGTTTCTTGGGCTTTTAACACTTGTAATTCAATATATAGTATATTAGAAAATAACATATTCTTTTCAGACATTCCAAAATATCTATTTGGATTATATCAAATTAAGTGTTGTAAAATAAACTGTATCTTTCAGAAACAATTTAAATAAAACATTATAGTCTATGACATTTAAATTATGAAGATTTAGTTGGTTTTATTTTCCAAACTGTGATTTTATTTTGTTAAATGTCCTTTCAACACTATAAAATCGTAAGCATGGTTAAAATAATAATAAATGTTAAAGGAAAACTAAATTCCATAAATATTATAACATCTTTGTAATTTAGTCATTTAGTAGTCTGGAACTTGGAAATTTAGTAAATATTTTGCAATAAGTGTCATGAGGTAAAAAATAGAGGCAAATGTTGTTAAACGTTCTTACCAAAGGTATACAACTACAACTACTGTTTGGAAGAAATTAACACAAGTAGTAAGGTAAAGTGTATTATAAATGAAAGGTGTACTGCTATAAAATAACAGATCTAATACTTTCATTTTAAAAGGCCTTCATTCAAAGTTATTTCTATGAATTTAAAGAGAACTGAATGATTCCCCTTGGTGTGTACTATAGGAAATCGTATCCCACCAATATCTTATAACACTTACAACATGTTACATATATTCTAGCAAATGTCAATGTAGCATAATGTATAGAAAAGAGCTAATATAGCTGGCCTGAGACTATTTTTAGAATTGTTTGCTTGCAAGGTTGGCCCTTAGTTGGCTTCTGGGAACTTGGCTAATAAACAGTTTCCTACACTGACATTTTTATCCCCTAAAAGGATAAAGAGTGGTGCACCATGCCTAGACCATGTGTGCAATCAATATGGGTTTATACCAAATACTTGCTTTCCTTTTGGGTGTCTGAAATTTTGATAGATGTCAGGCAGAGGATGTCTTGACCAACCTCCAACTAAAAAAAAGCTGCATGCTGTAGCTCTAATGAGCTTCACTGGTACAAAACCCTTAATATGTGTTGTCACAACTTGTTGGAGAAATTAAGTGTGTACTTTAGGACTCCACTAGAAAAGGACTCTCAAAAGATTCCACCTGGTTTCCTTTGCTTTTTTGTTTCATATACTTCTGCTGTAATAAATCTTGCCAAGATTAATATGCTAAATCGTAAAAGTCCTTCCAACATATCACCAAACCTGTGGGTAGTCTTGGGAACTCCTGTCAAAAACAGGGGTTGAGACTGTTTAATTTTTAAAAATCAATTATCTGGATTTTAAAATTGAAGATATACTTATTACATTTGCAAGTATCAAAAAAGTTTAATAAACATTAGATGTAGAACAAAGTTTCAGAAATATTTGAACAACTGAGCCAACTCTAATAAGACAAAGTTTAAGAGAGATAAAGATAAGATATAAAATTATGTTTTAAAAACAAACCATTGTACATATAAGGAGAAGGAACATAATTAAGCAGGTGTGAAAAAGACATATGGGCTTATTGAAAATAAATTCAATAAATGTTAAAGGGTAAAATATAACTACCAAAGATATATAATTTATTTCTGGGCTAAAGAAATAGCAGAATAGTACATAAATCAAGGGAAAATGATAATCTCCCCCTCATCTGTTACCAGTCATATCACATATAGAACATTTCATTCAGCACTGAGCACCTTTTAAAGAGGTATTATTAGAGCACATTCAGGCAAAAGCTGGTGATGAGCTTCAAAACCCTAATTTATGAGAATGGTTCAGGAATAAGAGGCCACGTGACAGAAACAATGGTTCTATTAAGGCATACAGAAGATTCTTGGGTAAAACAAAAGTTCTCATTTTTGCTATATAATCACAATGGGAAGAAGCCAGAAAGACATTCCTTTCAGCTGAATTTAAATAAAAACTGTCTAAAAGCCAGAGCTACCCCAAAGGGTATTCACCCACCTTTAAGATACATATTCCACAACAGTCTATAGACTACTGAATGTGGATTTTGAAATGAAGAATTTAATTACAGTAGATACCTATGCTAAATGATATCTATATTAAATGATCTTTCAACTTTCCTAAAACACTCTTTTCCATAGCTTCCCCATTTAGTCAATAACAGAAACACAGAGGGGGAAAGGATCTTAAAGTAACCTTCAGTCTAACCACACCCTCAATTGAATTGGAGGGGAAAGAACTGCTGGGATGAAACCCAAGAAATACTGTTGATCCCACAAATGTAAGTGACTTACTATATACAGAGCACTCTGCACTCAGCTCAACATATAATCAGCTCAGCACATAACTGAATAGCTATCATATACAAAGCACGCAGAGGAACCAGAGATACAGAAGACATAACAATGAGAAAAAGTGCTGACCTGCTCCTTCAACATCCTCACCAGGTGTGACTTCTCCAAACTGAAAGTCCCTCACCTGCTCACCACAGCTGAAGCGCTGTGGGAACCATACCCATGGTTCTACAGGCCAAGGAAACCCTAAGTATCAAGGCCAGGCATGGGGTCCTCACTCCTCCATGGTGGAAATCTTGATGGTCACCAACTCTCCAAGGACACATGCATCACAATTTTTTACTTTCAGAAAGTGTTTTCCCCTACCTCAAGAGTTCAGCAGCATATTACTGCAACAACAGAGGCAGAAGAATATGGTGGAACAAATTTCCTAAGCCTTTCTCAAACCCCAGGACATAGGTGTCTGTGTGGCACACACAAGATACAGTGAAATGGGCAGTGCTAAAAATAGCGCTAATAATGAAAGAACAGCACTGACATAATTTAATGTTCTCAAAATAAATATATGGCTTTAAACAATAAAGCAGCAGCAAAGAGTAAAAAGTGAGCTAAGACTTTTGAAGATGACCTGAGCTCAAAGACTTCTGAAATAAAGAATTTGGGGCAATTTGACTTAATAGTGCTCAGCAGATCCATCCTAGCTAATATATATATATTCAATTTTTGTAATTGTATTTTAGTATAAGAAATGACAATAACTCTACAAAGGACTAAACAAATCCCATTCCTTACAGGGACTAGAAAGGAATAAAGTGAAAAAACAATACCCTTAATTTATTTATTAATATAGAAATGTGGTTAGCAAGTTTGCAGTGAAACACATACATTATTGGTGTGAAGATAAACTGGCTCACTCCTTTTGGAAAACAATTTGGCAATATGTATAAATAATCTTAAAATACCTTCATACAGTTTGCCTCAGTATATCTTCTTTCTTAAAAATTGTAAGAAAATAATACTAAATGTGGATAAAGCTGTACTTATAAAAATGCTCATAAGGAATATGCAATAATATAAAAAGAGTTTAGGATATAAATAACTACACTAAAAAATCTTTTTGAACATGCACAAATTTCCTTCAGGAGCAATTTTTAAAAAAAAATTTAAAAAACAACTAAAATGAATCTTGATTATGGAGGAAAAAGAGGAAATCAGTTATGTGGAAGGAATGAAAATTAGAAGCCAAATTTAGAGATAAGTTTACTGTGATTAGCTAAAACTCATCCTTGTATAAAGTTGTCAGAAATTAAAAGGTGCTAATTATGGAAGAATAAGCTGATGGGTATATGAAGAAGTGGAGACAATTTCCTACCACTCAAATTAGCTCTAAAAGAAATCCTTGAGGTCTCTAAGACCCTCCAGTCCACTGACTGTTCTGAAAAAGGGAGAAGGACATGATGATTCTCTGAAACCTTTCATTTAAAATCAAACTAATCGCAACCCGGCCCTTTATCATCTTTTAATACAGTTTTACATGAAATCATCCAATTCATTTGTTTAGGGAAAACGCATGATAACCATCATTAAAGTGTTCACACAAACTATATGGGTTTAAATGATGTTTCTACTATCCCAGTGACTTGGAACAGTGCTGAGTGCATGAAAGCATATACAGTTGGAGCTCAGTATCTGCAGGTTTTGCATCTGTGGATTCAACCAACCACAGCTCAAAAATATTTGAAAAAAAAAATGGATGGTTGTATCTGTAAAGAACATGTACAGACTTATTTCTTGTCATTATTTCCTAAACAATATTGTGTAACAACTATTCACACAGTGTTTATATTGTATTCGGTATTATAAATAATCTAAGGATTATTTAAAGTATACAGCAAGATGTATGTAGGTTATTTGCAAATATTACATCATTCTGAGTAAGGCATTTGAACATCCTTGGATTTTGATATCCATGGAAATCCTGGAAGCAATCCCTCACAGATGATAAAGAACAACTGTCTAAGTGTTTGCTTTTATTCTAATGGTCCCAATGTAGTATGTCTTCAAAATAAATATCAAGATCGATTATTACTTTTCTCACCCCTTTACTAAACTTGAAGAAAACCAAGACTTTCTGATGGACTAGTTCAAAACTGTAGTGTTAGCCAAGCAAATATTAATAGATAACATATCAAATACCTGTATTAATTGAATCATTAAGATTTTTAAACTGATTAATTTGGTATGAATATAAATTGTGGCTCACTTGAAATTGTTTTGTATTTTCATCCACTAGTTGACCACGTCAAAAACCATAAAATTCCTAATGCTGTAATAAGTCTTAGTCATGAGTATGAGTATATCCATTTATTTTGTAACTCATAAATTGCCAAGAGTCTACTAATAATGTCATACATCAATGTAGAATTATAAGTTCTTATAAGTCAAATGCATTTTAATGTTGCTACAAGTGTGGCTCTCAAACAGCTAGAACTATTATTTGGTTTAGTTTAGTTTTGTTTTACCATGTATTATAGTAATACCAAAGAGGCCTACTTATTTATAGGCAAACTGGCCTCGTATGGTGGCTAACACCTGTAATCCCAGTAATTTGAGAGACCAAGGCGGGAACATCACTTGAAGCAAGGAGCTTATACCAACCTGGACAACATAGTGAGAACGCATCTCTACCAAATTTTTTTTTAAAATTAGCTAGTTATGATGGCACACACCTATAGTCCCAGCTCTCCTTGGGAGGCTGAGAAGGGAAGATCACCTGAGCCCAGGAATTTAAGGTTGCAACCTGGGAGACAGAGCAAGGTTCTGTATCTTAAAAAAAGAGAAAAGAAGTAAGTAAATAAACTCTTTTAGACTATGAGATTATCATTTATTGATGAGAAGTTTAACAAATACTTCTTATATTTGAAGATTACCTCCAATGTTAATTATTATTGACTCCATATTTACAGGTGAAATAATATACATTATGCTGTATTAGTAGTTGAATAAAAAGACTAGAAATTGTTTTATATGCAAATCACTACTAAAATAAAAATAAATAAGTATGCAGATTATTAAGTATATAAAGGCAATAACTAATTAGAAAAAGTAGATTTGGGTTTCACTTAGAGGTATTCAGTTGACAAACCACCGGAATTATAGAGGAGAAATCAATTTCTAGGTTTTTATCCATATGTGAGAAATCTTCCTGATGCCTGAGTAAATTAGGTTGAAATCAGCAATCCTTCCTTCTTAGGAGATCTTTAAAAGTTATAAAAGCACAATATTCTACTGTGAGTAGCATGAAAAGGGCACAATAATGTCTCATTCACGGGGTAGCAAATTTTTTTCTGTAAAAGGCTAGAGAGTAAATACTTTCAGCTTTGTAGGACATAAAATCTCTATCACAACTACTTAACTCTACCACTGTAGCACGGAAGCAGCCAGGGGCAATGCATACATGAATGGGTGCTGCTATGGTCCAATAAAATTTTATTTATAATAGGCAGTGGACTGTAATTTCTTAATTTCTTTTCTTTTGTTTTTTTTAAAGCAGGATTTATTGAGAATCAGGAGGGGACACAAGGGGGTTGCCCAATTTGTTAATTTCTATTTATCCTATAATTATCTGCATATTGCCCACATATCCCCTAATAGTATACATGTTCTTAGAGAACTGAAAATCTTTTTTACTTAGAAATCTCATTACGTTACTAAGAATTTGGTATAGTCACAGGCACACAGTAACAACCTTATAAATACTTAAATAAATACATAATTCTATCATTAAAAATTAGGTCCATATCATATGATTAGCTTTATTGACTGGCAGAGAAGTTAAAGCCCACCTATTATAATAGCCTTCATATAGTAATATTTACCTGTAAATAGGTGACAAACATGAGGAAAAGCATATTTGAGGTGACAAATATGAGGAAAAACAACTTCAGAAGGAGTGATCTAGGAAGATGCCTGAGTTGGCAGAATGTGTCCCATGCTCAGTACCTCAAACTACTTCTATTCATGCTAACATTCTTGCACTAATCTCAAAGCTCATAATTTATACCTAAAGAACTGACTTTACTCTAATCAGATTTAATCCACATACAGAATATTTTCTGTTTCATATACTGCATCCCAACGTTATTGTGTATTTTCCCCACAACACTTTTGTCTTAGTTTGAATACTGAACATTTCCTCTCCTTTCACGTCAGTAACTTCTCACATATCCTGAGGTATCCTCTAGAACTACAGTACCAAACATATGGCTAAATATTGAGATTAATTCATATTTTTAAATGCACTGATCCTCTAACTCTTTAATCTATTGCATTGTTCCTAAGACTTTTCTGTAATTTCTCCCTCAAATTCTAGAAATTTGATAATTTGCTCTCTTATTAAATTCCCAAAATACTTAAAAAAAAATTTAACAGGGTTTGGGACTATTACAGAACCACAATTTATGCACTGCACATAACACAATCAATAAATGATGTTTTATTTGTTTATTTGGGATGGAAAAATAACTAGGTAATTCAGAATAAAATTCAAATTTGAATTTTGCAATTATTCATCTTGCAAACTCTTCAAATAAGAAGCATAAATTAAGTAGTCATAAAATTGCCATGCAGATTTTAAATATTTAAGAGAATAAACTTTTCAAATGACTCAGTGGAATTCATTTATATTCAATTGATACACGTACTAGAAACTAAGAAAAGTCTTTATCTAAGGATATTTATAAGGCAATCCTGTGTTTGTCTAATCTGAGTTCCTTGAATTTTTGTGTCACTATATTATTCCATTGAAATAAAACTATGTTATGAACTTAAAAGGTTTTATTAAAAACATATGCACATTTATTTGCCCCTGTGCTACTTTTGGCTGTCCTGGACTTCAAAAACTGTAGAAGCAAATAAAGATAATGTTCTATAATAAATTGTAATAGTTTGTTTAATTATAAGTGTTAAATCAAAACAGAGAAAGTAGGGTTGATAGGTGAAGTTGATGACTGAGATAACAAGCCATCACAAGACTCATCAGTAACAAGGCACTCTAAATTTGAACTTTCAAAATGTATTTTTCAGATTTATTTCCAAATACACATAGCTTAAAAGATTTATTTCCAAATAGACATAGCGTAAAATTTTAAGATCTTGGATATGTCATTAGTTTAAAAAAAAAATTCCCTCAGGGTAACAGAAGTAGGAAGCAAGATAAACCTAATTTTGAAGTTTTTCTCCAAAATCTATTCTAAGAGAGCAAAATATTGCATATCTAATGATACTTTCAATTACAATATAAATTATATATTTATTTTATTTTATTTTTTGAGTTAGAGTCTCATTCCATCGCCCAGGCTGGAGTGCAGTGGCACACATATGGCCAACCCAGAGTCAACCAACTGGGCTTTGGCGATCCTTCTGCCTCAGCCTTCCAAATAGCCATAACTACAGGTGTGGGTTACCTCGCTCAGCTAATTTTTAAAATTAATTGTAGAGATGAGGTCTTGTCAAGTTGCCTGGGCTCGTCTCAAACCCACGGGCTCAGGCAATCCACTCACCTCGGCCTCCTAAAGTGCTGGGATTACAGGCTGAGCCACTGAGCCCGGTCTAAATTATATTTTAAAATCTAATATATGGCAAGAAGAATATTAACAAAAACAAGATATAAATTATATTAAAGTTGTTTTTTTACATTTAAGAAACTATGCTCTATTTTGAAATTGAGAACTTCAACAATTCTAAAAACAGAATTTTGAATCACCTTTTTTGCCAAAATTTAAAAAATTTATAAATCCACATATAATTTAGCATGTTATACCGAAAACAAGATTTTTTTGCTTGCCCCTTCCCAAATTATTTTTTAATTCTCTAAATCTATCATTTATAATATCAATCTTACTGATTTAGCATATTTAATTATAAAATTCCTGAAAAAGTAAATGAATAACCATGAAGAGATTATTAGTATAAAATATGTGATCCACTAATACCTATTTTTAAACTTCAAACTCTATTATGAACATAAACAAATGACTTTAAATTGCATTTATATTAGGTACATACATAAACGCTCTTCATGTCAGACATTATATAATCTCAGACCAAGGTACTGATCATCTCTTGCTACACTCTGGATTTCAGCCAAAAATACATTAAAAAATTTAAAGAACAGGCTATGTACTTTATGTTTTGTGCTTTGCAATTAAAATAATACCACCACCTTGAACTTATAAAGTATATTTGGACATCTTTAACTAGCACCAACTTTTTTTATACTTGGTTAAGTAGAAAACATAAAATTGTTGTAAAATTTCTTAAGTCAATGATAGATATTTCTTTTGTATAAAGTATTATTTTTAGAAGTTTTAGAATTTTAGCAAACAATTTCCATTCAATGAATTCTTCCATTATATACTATGTTTCTTGATATTTAAAAATTTTAGAATTTTAACATCTCAAAAACTAATTTGCTCCCTCTTACTAGAGTGAAGGTACTGACATCATGTATGTCTTTCATGCTAAATATTTATCAGACATAACAGACTTCTGCTGAATTTACTAATGTGATTTTCTTCACCTTTGTAGGAAATCATATATAAAAGCAGAATAAAAGTTGCCATAAAAAGTCATAAATATGGTCTTTGGATATGGGGGACTGAATGCGGAATCATGCCTATCTAGGAATTGCAGGTAACGCACCAGCTGGAGCCTATTTCCCAATGCAGAACCATCCTTTTGTTGTTCAAAAATGCTGAAAGGTGCCATAAATTGCACATTTAAAAAGCCTACAGTGATTGAGACCCATTTCAGATTCAGTAAGTAATACTTCAAACTGTTTATGCTGAAGCAAAAATAAATCAAGAACATCTAATATTGCAAGTAAAAGGTCATCAAGTTTTTCTGAAAAATCTACCAGAAACAACAAATATTACAGAAGTCAGAAAACTTCATAAACTATCTTTATAAGATAGTATTGAGACATTATTGGACAGCGTTATACTATCAACATAAGCTCTTTTGTGAAATGTCAAAATGTTTTTCCAAACCTTCAGCATTCTTTTTTAATAAAAAAATTTTCTTTTTCCTAATTATAAAAAAAACGAAAATGTGAATTTTTCTTTTCTACCCATTTTGTTTTCCTCAATAGCTATACATTTGGTTATAGAATATGCCACTTTCTACATATCCTTCTTAATCCTTAAACAAAGTTAAGTTTTGTTCCAGGCAAAGAGCATCGAATGGAACCTACACATTAGAATGTAGCA
This sequence comes from Tarsius wallacei, assembly GCA_963574415.1. Lineage (NCBI taxonomy): Eukaryota > Metazoa > Chordata > Mammalia > Primates > Tarsiidae > Tarsius > Tarsius wallacei. The sequence goes on along the minus strand of CAUYQG010078650.1, from coordinate 1,627 downwards.
CCAAGCCGGGCTCGGTGGCTCAGCCTGTAATCCCGCGCCTTTGGGAGGCTGAGGTGAGTGGATTGCCTGAGCCCGCGGGTTCGAGACCCGCCTGGGCAAGCAAGACCTCATCTCTACAACAAATAAAAAAAAAAAAAATTAGCCAGGCGTGGTAGCGCACGCCTGTAGTTCCAGCTACTTGGAAGGCTGAGGCGGAAGGATCGCCGGAGCCGAGCAGGTCGAGGCTGCGGTGGCTGGGAGCAGCCACTGCACTCCAGTCTGGGCGACAGAGTGAGACTCCAACTCAAAAAAAAAAAATAAAAATAAAAAAAACAAAAATAAATTAAAATTTTTTGAATGAAAATTTTTATTACTCCCCATCTTCACCAAACCTTGGTGTTGTTAGACTTTTTAATTTTTGCCGATTTGGTGAATATTAAATCATATTTTATTGTGGTTTCAATTTGCTTTTCCCTGATAACTGATTAGGCTTGTTAGCCATTTATATAGTCTTTTTTCTTAAGTATTTATTCAAACTTTTTGCCTGTTTTTCTATGGATTTTTTTTTTTACTGATTTATTACTGATTTATAGCACTCCTTTATATAGTCTATATGAATCTTTTGTCAAGTATAAGTGTTATAAATATCTTCTCTAATTTTGTGACTTGTCTTTTGACTCTGCTTATGGTGCCTTTAGATGCATGCTGTTTTGGTTTGGTTTGGTTTTTTTGTTTTTTGGTTTCTTTGTGTTTTTTGAATTCTCACTCTTGCCCAGTCTGGAGTGTAGTGCCTAGACTGGTCTCGAACTCCTGGGCTCAAGCAATCCTGTTGACTCAACCTCCCAAAATGCTGGAATGATAGGCATGAGCTACCACACCCCACTGCATTCTTAATTTTAATATTGTCAAATTTATCAGCCTTCCCCTACCCCTCTGTTTTTTTAAAATTAAAAAGACAGAATCTCAAGGCCAGACGTAGTGGCTCAAGCCTATAATCCCAGCACCTTGGGAAGCCAAGGAGAGAGGATTGCCTGAGCTCAGGGGTTCAAGACCGACCTGGGCAACTTGGTGAGACCTCATCTCTACAATAGATTAAAAAAATTAGCTGGGTGTGGTGGCACATGCCTATAATTCCAGCTACTTGGAAGGCTGAGGCGAAAGGATCACCTGAGCCCAGCAGGCCGAGGCTGCGGTGGCCGTGAGCGTGCCACTACACTCCAGCCTGTACAACACAATGAGACTCCAACTCAAAAGAAAAAAAAAAACCAACCAACAAAAAAAAACCCAAAATAAATAAAAAGACAAGGTCTCTTGGCCTGGCACAGTGGCTCATGCTTGTAATCCCAGCACTTTGGGAAGCTGAGGTGAGAAGATTGCCTGAGACCACAGGTTCAAGACCAGCCTGGGCAACATGAGACCTCATCTCTACAATTAAAAAAAAAATTAGCTGGGTGTGGTGGCATATGCCTTGGTTCTAGCTACTTGGAAGGCTGAGGAAGAAAGATCCACCTGAGCCCAGCAAGTCGAGGCTGCGGTGGCCGTGAGCGTGCCACTGCACTCCAGCCTGGGTGACAGAGTGAGACTCCGACTCAAAAAAAAAAAAAGAGATGGGGTCTTATAGTGTTGCTCAAGCTGGCCTCAGACACCT
>CAUYQG010078647.1:0-54639 GCA_963574415.1 Tarsius wallacei | reverse complement strand
TCACAAAAACAAAAAACTAAGTATCACATGTTCTCACTCATATAGTAGACCTTGATCATCCAACGTATTACCACAAGAAAATGTCTGACTGTGGTGGGAAACTGGGGGGGGGGGGGTGAGGGGGATGGGATTAATGGTGGTGGGTATCTATATGAGGATGGGGAGACACCTCTTATCAACAAGGGTACCTGAAAGAAATATTTTTGTATGCCTAACCCCTAACTGTACCCCACAATAACATAATAAAATAAAATAATAAAAAAATAAATAAATAAATAAATAAATTTAAGGAATCTGCATTTTAAGCTAGAACTACACAAAAATAATTAATTTTGTGTGTTTGTATAAAAGAAAGAGGCAGTGATTGCTTCTCCAATTCTGAAAGAGTTGCCTGGAAACATATTTATTCTAACATTTTGGTATGTAAATAAGTATCTCTAGGTGGAAAATAAACCCATATTTCCAATTTTACAAACTTGGGATGCCTTTATGATCTTTAGTCTCACTCAGATCATTCAAAATATAAACACATGCATATCTGAAATTAAGTAAATCTCTGGATTAAAAAAAAAAAATTAGTGGTAAATTAACACCTAAGGCTTGTGTTTCTAGTCCAGGTCCTGAGTTTCTAGCTATGGTCCCAAGTTTGAAAAGACCTAACTGCAGAATTAGAAAAATATTTTATCATAATTCCACATGTGAAAGCTTAGTCAAATTTCCAAGTTTTGCATTATGACATTAAGAAAGACTGTGCCTTGCTCTTCATCTTTCACAATTTGTAGTTAGCAAAATCGCAAGGCGATGGTTGCTATAGTTTCAGGCATGTGGACAGTAGTGTTCAAGCTTTAAGAAAATGGCTGAACACCAACTTTCAGTGAGCCTGCTTGCTACTCTGATTTATTTTTCCTATATAAAATGCTACTTTCTTTCCAAACTTAGCAGGTAAAACTGGCAAATGTTCTGTTACATCTTATAATTTTGTAGTTCAGTGACATGACCAGCTCTGCTGACTAATTCTGCTTTGTGTGATCATATAAGAATTTGCATGGAAGATACATTTACTCGCATATCTGGGTTGGAAAATTGGGTCCAGATCTCTTTTCATGCAGTCTCAGTGTTTATTTTCATGTTCTTTCTGGCACATAGACTGGCCTCTTACATAGGAACTGTAAGTTCCATGAGCAAGTCTTTTAATATACAGGAAGTGAAACTCAGGCTCTTATGCACATGACCTGGAGACTGGCACAACATTCACTCTTTCATATTCTAGTGGACAAAACAGTGACAGAGCCCATTTACATTGAAGGAAAGGAGGCAGAGAACACATGATTTGATGGAAGTGGTATCAAAGAACTTGCCCTCTGTGATCTGCTATAGTCTCTGTCAGTGGAGAACCTCCATAGTTACTCTGTATAAATCTAAATTTTATGTTAGGCAGAAATAATATTTTATATTTTAAGAAGCTGCAGTTATAGATAAATTTTTGATATAATTGTTCTTGTGTTGTATAGAATCTTTTTGATGTATTATTCTTAAGTACTTTATCTTAATTAGACATCAAATTAGGACATAGTCTACCTTAATTGAATTAATACATTTACTTCTCTATCTCTAATCAGACCACTAGGCAACTATTTTTTTCAAAACTAACTAAATAAACAAAACTGTCACTATTTTTCTTCAAAATTGTAAAAATATATATAAATAAAACTTTTCATAAGTTGGGGGACTTTCATTTGTTCTGTATGCCAATTTTATTGCCTCCTATTTTCTAACAATAATAATAATAATTCATTATTGATAATGCTCTTAGTGTAATTAATGACCTAATTTTGAAATCAATACTTGATTTGATAAACAACTTAATATATTTGACAACCCATAAATTGTTTGATTATAGTGAGTTTTAATCAAACTTTTTGAAAAGTGTTAGTGAATGGCATTTTTCTTTTATTTCCTGCCTGGGTTATTCCCTCATTTTTTTTTTTTTTCTTTTTGGAGTCATATTAAACTTACACAGAATTTTAAGCAGGTTGGCTCTTAAAACTTAGAAGAGTCTCTTTAACATGGTAGAGAGTAGATGCTTTATAAAGACAGAAATCTAGAGATGAAAAAGATCTAAGTTTATAGACTGTCTCAGTTCCATTTCTATTACAAGCTGAGGAATTAAGGTAGTATGGTCACATGGAAAAAGTTTGTTTGCTGTTGTTTAAAAACAAAGTATTAACAGATTGAAGAACAAACTGTAATTTAGAACAATGGTACAAAAACAGAAAGGGGTTATAGACTATTTTTTGCAATACTTAAGAGAAGTAATCATTCTTTTGATTGCTTGACTTTCGTGAAGAAAATATTGTGCATGAAATTTTATGCTAGTAACTTAGTATCTATTTTATGATAAAGACATTTCCCAAGCAATCAGAACTTCAAATATTTAAAAAAAACTAGTGTATTTTAATAAAAGGCATTTCCAAATATGAATGGAAAGTTTAACTTATACTTTGTTAAATTTCTTTAAAAACTAGTTCTGGAAATTTAGAAATACTTTTGAGGCCAAGCTAAAATGTGGGAAAATACCATTGGCAAAGCAATAATAACTGTCTTTAGTCCTTAAATAGTGTTTGTATCTTCAGTATATTCTTCCAAGAAACAAATGTACATTTGTGAAAACTAAGCTACAGATAAAGTGATACACCATACAGATAAAGTGAAATCCTAATCAAACAATACTAAAATCCAAAGAGTGATATAAACCAGTATGCAACAAGGTGGGATGGAGGACAAGCAACCAATGTCAAGGACTTAAGACTGGATTTCTGTTTTAAATTATATCTCTCAAAAGGTCATTGTATATGTTTCTTATGAGTGAGCAAAATTAAGTATGGAGTTACTTATCATACTTTTAAAAAATTTTATTTTAAAGATGTGGGATACAATTCAGAATTAGGTACATAAATAGTCATTGTACAGGTAAAGTTTGGGCCTCCCATTCGTCCTCACTTTGCCTGGTTTAGGATCAGGTACCCTTATTGATGTTATGTGTCCTCACTCCCCTGGCAGTATCCCTCCCCTGGAAATTCCTTTCTTGTAGTATTATGATAAATGTTCAGGGTCACTTAAGAGTGCAAACGTGTGGTACTCAGTTCTTTGTTTCTGTAATAGATCACTGAGTATGATAGATTCTAAATATTTCCAAGTTGCTGAGAACTTCGTAATTGTGTCATTCAATATGGCTGCATAATAATCCTTCATGTATATTTACCACCCTTTCAAAAAAATTCAGTCCTATTTTGATACGTAGAACAGTTGGTTCCATGATTTTGCTACTGTGGATAGTTCTGCAATAAACATGCATGCACAGGTATGGTTTTTGTAGAGTGATCTGGGTTCCTCCAGGTATTATTCCCAGAAGGGGAATTGCTGGGTCCTATGGAAGGTCAATTTACAGATATTTTGGAAAGCGCCTCACTGTTTTCCACAGAGGTTGACTAATTTAAACTCCCACCAACAGTATAGAAGTGTTCCCTTTTTCCCACAACCTCTCCAACATCTGTTTTTTGAGTTATTGATGATGGCCTTCCTGGACTGGAGTTAGGGGGTATCTAAGTGTGGTGTTGATTTGCATTTATTTGTTGATTGGTAAGACTGAGCATTTTTACATGAATACGGTGACTACTCATATGTCTTCTTTTGAGAAGCGACTATTCATATCTTTTGCCAAATTTTTAATAGGGCTAAAATTTTTTTTTTTTTTCAGTCATTTGAGTTCCGTAGAGATACTGGATGTTAGGCCTTTGTCAGATATACAGTTGGTAAATATTTTTTTCCCATTCTGTGAGCTGTTTCCCTGTCTTTTGATGTTTTTGTTTGTTTATTTGCTTGTTTGTTTTGCAGGAGCTTTTGTCTGATGAGGTCCCACTTGTCTATCATATTTCTTATGGCATGGGCTTTTGGGATTTTGATCAAGAACTGGTTGTCTATTCCAAAATACATAAGGGTATCTCCTGAATTTTCTAAGATTCTTATAGTTTGAGGTTTTACATTTAGGTCTTTGACCTATTTAAGGTTGATTTTGGTGTATGATGACAGGTAGGGGTTCTGTTTCATTCTTCTGCATGTGATCAGCCAATATTCTTAGCACCATTTATCAGATAGATTCTCCTCTCCCCAGTGGTTGTTAATGGAACGTTTGAAGATGAGTTTGTTGAGAAGTTGAAGTTTTGTTTCCAGGATCTCTATCCTCTTCCATTGATTTATATGCCTGTTCTTGTGTCAATAGTAGGTTGATTATTGTAGCCCTATAATAAAGTCTAAAGTTGGAATGTGTGATATCTCCCACTGTTTCTTTTGCTGTGAATGGTTTTGGCTATTCATTGTCATTTTTGTTTGCATATGAATTTCTGTATTGTCATTTCCAAGTCTGAGAAGAATGATGATGGTAATTTAATGGGTATTACATTGAATATGTAGATGGTCTTGGGTAGGAAGAACACCTTAACAATGTTGATTTTTCCAGTCCATGAGCATGGAATATTTTTCCATGTGTTTGTGTCTTTGATTTCTTTGAGCAGAGTTTTATAGCTTTTTGTTGCAATAGTTTTTTACTTCTCTGGTTAGGAAGTTGCCAAGGTATTTTATTTTTTGTGTGGCTATTTTGAATGGGATTGTACTTTTTATTTGGCTCTCTGCCTGTTTGTTGTTGGTGTAGAAAAATGAGATTGCCTTTTGCACATTTATTTTATATCCTGTGACTTTGCCAAAGACTTTATTAGCGCAAGGAGATTTTTGTCAGATTTCCTTATGTTTTTTAGGTATTGCCAGCAAAGAGGGATAACTTAACTTCCTCTTTTCCTATTTGGATACCTCCAATTTCCTTCTCGTCTGATTGCCCTGGCTAGGTCTTCTAACACTATGTTGAACAGGAAGAGTGAGAAGTGGCAGCCTTGTCTTATTCTGGCTTTCAGGAGAAATGTTTGCAATTACTGTTAGTTAGCAATATGTTGGCTATTTTGAGGTATGTTCCCTCTATGCCTAGGTGTTCAAGGGTTTTTATCAAGAAGCAATGATGGTTTTTGTTGAAAGTTTTTTCTGTGTCTAATGATATAATCATGTGGTTCTTGTTTTTATATCTGGTGATGTATATAATTACACTTTTTTGGTCTTGCAGGTGTTAAACCAGTCCTGCATACCAGGGATGAAGCCTACTTGGACATAGTAGATCATTTTTGAGGTAGGTTGTTAGATAAGATTTGCTAGAAATTTGTTGAGTATTTTTACATCTATGTTCATCAGGGTTATTGGCCTGTAGTTCTCTTTCTTTGTTGGGTCTTTTCCTGGTTTGGGCATCAGTGTGATGTTAGCTTCATAGAATGATTTAGAGAGAGTTCTATCTTTCTCGATGATCTGGAGTACTTTCAGTATGATTGGTATCGGTTCCTTGTTGTATGTTTTGTAGAATTTCTCTGGAAAGCCATCTGGTCCAGGGCTTTTTTAGTAGGTCACTTTCCTGGGTTTTTATTGGTCTATTTAGGGCCTAAATTTCTTCTTGTTTCAACATTGAGAGGTTGTGTAATGTCAGAAAGTCTTCCATTTTATTTAGGTTTTCAGTTTGTTTTCATATAGGTATGCATAGTAACCCCTGATAATTTTTGTGTTTCTTAGAGTTACTTATAATTTTTTTTGCTGCTTTTTTGGTTTATAAAAACTTCTTACATATGAGATAGAAACCAATGCCATAGAAACTTGAAATAACAGACATATTGTCAATTACAGAAAATTTGTATAATAAAATTCAAGATTTTTACATTTTTGACATTCTAAAATATCATGTCTTTAAAAAATGTTTTGTTATGAATATCTTCAAACTGAAAATAGAGATGATGGGAAAAATGAACTATTATATGTTCATCTAGATTTAACAATTATTCATGCTTTTGCACATTTGTATCTAATTTTTAGTAGTTGTTCAATAAAGTATTTTAAAGCAAAACCAAGATATCATAACAGTTCATCTCCAAATACTTCAATATAAATCTTTGACAAACATAGATATTTTCTTGCATAACTTTGATGTCATTATGTTGAAATAAATTTACAATACTTATTCTACATCACCTATTCAGTAGCTATTTTAAAACTTTTGTAATTGCTCCCAAATGCATTTTTACAGTTTCTTTGTATTGATGTGATTTGAACAAGGTTTGTATACTTGCAAGTAGTTGTGTATCTTAAATAACTTTCTTCTTATGTTAATTATTGTTAAAATTGCTGCTTTTGTTCTAGCGTTAGTTTGAGTTCACATGTGTATTTTCCATTTCATTTCTTAGTTTTTTAATAGTTATTTATTTATTTAATTTTTAAATAGCTATTTATTTATTTAATTAAAAGATGTGGAGTACAATTCGGAATTAGGTATATAAATGATCATCATACGGGCAAAGTTTGGGCCTCCTTTTGGTCTCCACTTCACCTGGTTTGAGATCAGGTACCCTTATTGATGCTATGTTCCCCACTCCCACCCCTGGCAGTTTCTGGTCACTGCCAATCCCTTTCTTATAGTATTATGATATTATAGTAAACATTCACTGCCCACTTGTGGGTGAGAACATGTGGTACTCTGTTCTTTGTACACTTTGTAAATCACTGAGTATTATAAAGTCTAAGTCCATTGAAGTTGCTGCAAAGTCCATAATTTAATTTTTCATTATGGCTGCATAATATTCCTTCATGTCTGTGTACCACATTTTTTTAATCCACATTTTGTTATTTAGTTTTAATGGGAAGCACAGTTGGTTCCATGCTTTTGCTATTTAAATAGTTCTGAAATAAGCATGTGTGTTGCAGGTATCTTTTTTGTAGAGTGATTTAAATTCCCCCAGGCATATTCCCAGAAGGGGTATTGCTGGATCACATGGAAGATCAATTTCTAGTTCTTTTTGGAATCACCACACTGTTTTCCATAGACGCTGAACTAGTTTGCATTCCCACCAGCAGTGTAGAAACATTCCCTTTTCTCCACATCCTTGTCAGCATTTGTTTTTCTGTTTTTTTTTATTTATTTATTAAGGATGACCATTCTTACTGGAGTTATGTGGTATCTCAATGTGGTGTTGCTTTGTATTTCTCTGATGATAAGTAAGACTGATAATTTTTTCACGTGTCTGTTGATCACTCATATATCTTCCTTTGAGAAGTGTCTATTCGTGCATTTTATTGTGGCTGTTTGTTTTTTTCCTTTCAGCATGTTTGAGTTTCTTATAGATCATGGATGTTAGGCCTTTGCCAGATATGCAGTTGGCAAATACTTTTTCCTATTCTGTGGGCTGTCTTCCCGCTCTCTTGATAGTTTATTCACTTTCCAGAAGCTTGTCAGTTTGATGAGGTACCACTTGTATATCTTCTCTCTTATGGCATGGGCTTTTGGGATTTTGATGAGAATTGGTTACTTATTCTGATTTCCATAAGAATGTCTCCTTCTCTTTCTAAGATTCTTAAAGTTTGAGGTTATACGTTTTGATATTTAATAAATCTTGAGTTGGTATTTGTGTATGGTGATAGCTAGGAATCCTTTCTCATTCTTCTGCACGTGGTTAGTCAGTTTCCCTAGTACCATTTTCTGAATAGGTTCTCCTCTCCCCTGTGGTTGTTGGTGGCGACTTTGTCGAAGGTGAGTTGGTTGAGAAGTTAAGGTTTAGCTTCCAGAATCTGTATCTTATTTCATTGGTCTACATGCTTACTCTTGTGCCAATACTATATTGTTTCGATTATTGTAGCCTTATAATAAAGTCTAAAACTGAGAAGTGTGATAACTCCCATTTGGATTATTTTACTAAAGATTGTTTTGGTTATTCATGGTCGCTTATGTTTCCATATGAATTTTTGTATTGTTTCCAGGTCTGAGAAGAATGATGTTGGCAATTTAATGGCTATTGCATTGAGTTTGTATATGACCCTTGGTAGGCTGGACATCTTAACTATGTTGATTCTTCCAATCCATTAGTATGAAATATGTTCCCATTTGTTTGTGTCATCTTTTACTTCTTAGAGTAGTATTTTGCAGTTTTTCTTGTAAAGATATTTCACTTCTCTGATTAGGAAGATGCCGAGATAGTGTGTGTGTGTGTGTGTGTGTGTGTGTGTGTGTGTGTGTGTGTGTGTGTCGTGAATGGGTTTGTGCTTTTTATTTGATTCTCTATTTGTTGTTGGTTTATGAGAATGTGACTGTTCTTTGCATGTTTATTTTATACCTTGAGACTTTACCAAAATTCTTTATCAATGCAAGGAGGTTTTTGGCAGATTCTCTTGGATTTTTGAATTATAGCATTATATCATCAGCAGAAGGATAAGTTAACATCTTCTTTTTCTATTTGGATACTCCAGGTTTCCTTCTTTTGTCTGATTGCTCTAGCTAGGACTTCCAACACCATGTTGAGCAGGAGGGTTGAGAGTGAGTAGCTTTGTCTTATTCCACTTTTAAGGGGAAATGCTTTCAAGTTCTGTCCGTTTAGCAGTATGTAGGCTGTGGGTTAATCATAGATGGCACTTACTATTTTGAGGTATGTTCCCCTTATGCCTAGGTGTTCAAGGGTTTTAATTAAGAAGGGATGTTGGATTTTATTGAAATACTTTTCTTCATCTAATGATATAATCACGTAGTTCTCATTTCTACATCTGTTGATGTATTTAATTACATTTATGGTCTTGCAGATGTTGAACCAGCCCTGCATCTGGGGATGAAGCCTAGTTGGTCATGATGGATGATTTTCGAGATCTATTGTTGGAACCTATGTGCTAGAATCTTGTTGAATATTTTTGTGTCTATGTTCATCAGGGACATTGGCCTGTAGTTCTCTTTCTTAGTTGGATCTTTGTCAGGCTTTGGTATCAGTGTGATCATAAATTGATTTGGGAAGCATTCCATCTTTCTTGATTTCCTGGAATACTTTCAGTAGGTTGGTATTAGCTCCTCCTTGTATGTTTTGTAGAATTCTGCTGGAAATCTGTCTGGTTCATACTTTTTTCTTTTTTTTTTTTGTAGTAGTAGTAGTAGTTTTCTTTTGACAGAGTCAATCTCTTGGGTTGTTTTTGGTCTATTTAGGATCTCAATTTATTTTTGTTTCAGCCTTGGGAGGTTGTGTGATGTCAGAAAATCCTTCATTTTATTTAAGTTATTGAGTTTGTTTCCATATAGGTGTGCATAGTAATTTCTGATAATTATTTGTATTTCTTCAGGGTCAGTTGTGACTTGAACTTTTTCATTTCTTAAAATGTTTATTTTGGCTATTTCTCTCTTTTTCTTGGTGATGCTGGCTAAGGGTCTGGTTCAGAGCTATTTTTTTTTATAGGTAGTTTTCTTATGCCAGTCAATTTCCAAAGTATTTTTGGTCTATTTAGGACCTCAATTACTTCTTGTTTCAACATTGGAAGCCTATGTTTTTGTTCATTTTTAATTGTGACATAATTCAGACAAATTAAATCTGATCATTTAAAATTGTATAATTCAGTGTTTATTAGTATAGTTACAGTGATTTACAACCATAGTCACTGTCTAGTTCTGGAACATTTTCATTATGCCCCCTCCCCACAAAATAAACTCTTACCCATTAGCAGTCTCTCATCTATTCTCCTCTCCTTCTAACATCTAATAACCACACATATACTTTCTGTCTCCGTGTATGTGTTTGCTCTAGAAATTTCATTTGTATGGAATTATTCACTATGGGGTCTTTTGTGCTCGCTCCTTTCACATAGAATGTTTTTAAGGATTATCCATATAGTGGTCTGTATCAGTACTTTACTTTTTAAATTTTTCTTTAGAAAAAAATAACCAGCCAGGCTTGGTGGCTCAGCCTGTAATCCCGTGCCTTGGGAGGCTAAGGTGAGTGGATTGCTTGAGCCCGTGGGTTCGACATCCGCCTGGGCAACTTGGCGAGACCTCATCTCTACAATAAATCAAAAAATTAGCCGGGTGTGGTAGCGCGTGCCTGTAGTTCCAGCTACTTGGAAGGCTGAGTGGAAGGATCGCCGGAGCCCTGCAGGTCGAGGCTGCGGTGGCCGGGAGCGGCCACTGCACTCCAGTCTGGGCGACAGAATGAGACTCCAACTCAAAAAAAAAAAAAAGAAAAGAAAAAAATAACCAAAAAACAAAATGAAAAAAAAAAAATGATCTTGCTCTGTTGCCCAAGCTAAGCTGGAGTGCGGTGGCATAATCATCATAGCTCAATGTAACCTTAAACTCCTAAACTCAAATGATATTGTCACCTTAGCCTCCAGAGTCTTTAGGACTATAGTGTGACAGTGTCATGCTCTGTAATTTATTTTATTTCTTTTTATTTATTTATTAATTTATTGATAGGGTTTTATTATGTTGCCCAGCCTGGTCTCGAAACCTTGGCCTTTCAAAGCACTGGTATTACAGATGTGAGAACCACAGTTGAGAGTACTTTATATTTTTATAAGGTCTCAAAGATTTATGCCTGCAACTTCCAAGCATTTTATATGCTTAACACCTACATTTTGGTCTTTATTCATTTTGAGTTTTTTGTTTTTTTTTAATACAGTGAGAGCTAAGGATTTAACCTCATTATTTTGGTTATGGATAAAGAATTGTCTCAACATAATTTATGAGTAGCCTATTCTTTACTCAATTGAAATCCTTTGGCACCTTTATCAAAAGTCACTTGATAAAATAGCCATTCAATCTTGAAATAGAATAGACTGTAGAAGTCATACTTCCTAATTTCAAAACTTGCTATGAGACTATAGCAGCTAAGGCAGTGTGATACTGTCATAATGAAAAACATAGAGATTAATGAAATAGAATTGAGATTCCAGAAGGAAATCCTTACATTTATCTTATGGTTTTTTTTCTCAGTTTTACCCATCTAAAAATACTTGCTAATTTCTTTTCAGATTTCTTACTTAAATCATTGATAATTTAGAAATTTGTTTAATTATAACAAATTTGTAAATTTTTTCTAATATTTTTTCAATTATTTATTTTAACTTTTATTAGGTTTTGGTCAAAGAACACAATTCACATGTTTTAAATATTTTTAAATTTATGGAAATTTGTTTTATGGTCTAATTTATGATGTGCTGCATCCTGCAAATTATTTCATAGACATTTGAAGAGAGCATGTATTCTCATGTTTTGGGGTGAAGTGTTCTATAGATGTTGATTAGGTTTAGCTGGCATTTATTTGGCCTTTATTCTTTTTCTTTTTTAAAATTTTATTTGATTATAGAGATATGGAGTACAAGTAAGGATTTACTGCACAAATAGGTTGCATGCAAGTGAAGTTTGGGCCTCCAACTGGCCTTCACTTCCCCTGGTTTAGAATTAGGTACCCTTTGTGCTGTTATGTGCCTTCCTTCTCTCCTCTGGAAGTGTCCCACAACTATTGATCTCTCCCTTGTGCTAATGTGATTAATGTTGAGATTCCAATTACGAGTGGGAATATGCAGTATTCAATTCTTTGTTTCTTTGATAGATCATTAAGCATAATGGTCTCCAACTCCATCCAATTTGCTGCAAAGTCTAGGATTTTGTTTTTCTTTATGACTGTATAATACTCCATCATGCATATATACCACATTTTCGTTATCCAATCCTTTTTCAGTGAGCAGTGGGGCTGGTTTCATGCTTTTGCTATTGTGAATAGTATAACTAGTGTTGCACTCAACATCAAAAGTGGAATATTAAATTCTTCAACTCATAAAAACTAGTCATCAATACTTTTATTCTAATTTTAATACATTACAATATAAAATTCAATTTGAGAAAAAATGTTATACTGTTACAGAGAAATATTTTGTGGACTGAGGACTTTTCAGTAATAGTTTGAGACATAAGTACCAAAATTGAGCATAAAAATATATACATAAATTATATATAACCATTTAACAGAATAACTTTATATCCACTGTCAGTATTAAAACAAAAGTTTTTGTTTTTCTATTTGTCTATTTTTCTTATTTGTTGTATTATTGTCTGTGTCATTTTAAAAGACTAATGTTTTGGAACATAGTAAACACACAAAAAAATCTAACATTTTTTTTTTTCTGTATAGATAGCTTGAATAAAGACTGATATTAGCATTTTCATCAGAAGTAGTTTCTCCCTGAGTCTTTATTTTAAGTTTTAGAAAAGACAGCTTTCTCTTTTTCGACCCCATCAGTCCACAAGAAAGCTTACATCTACCACCGTGTTTATTTAGGTGGGTAGATGAATAGAGCATAGATGGAATAAATTTACTCTAGAAACTCAATTGTGTGAGTGTGTGTGTGTGTGTGTGTGTGTGTGTGTGTGTGTGTTTATTTTCAAGTACATGGCCTAATATATATATTTGGCACTATATATAGTACCTAGATTCTGATGGGTTAAGCAATTTATGAGAGGTGAAAAAATAGAGATAATATTTATAGACCTTATTGGATGATGAAATGTCAGAAGTTGCTTATTTTGTTTTTGGGTCTCTTCCATTAGGATATTTGTTATATAAGTTTTTAGGATATATTGTAGGTTTTAGGGAGCAGTCAGTGAAGCTGGAATAATTAAATAAGGAGGGCAGACAGTGATCAGCTTTAAAGGAGCGAAGACATACAGAATGTAGTACCTTTCAGATTCAGTACTTGGTGAGTGCTCTTTTCTTGGTTCACAGTTTATTTTCCTTGTTTCCTCACATGATGGAAGGAGTAAGGCTGCTCTCTGAGGCTTCTTTTATAAGAGCACTAATGAACCTTCAGTATCTCATTTTTCCCAAAGGCCCCATCTACTAACACTAGCATATTGTTGATTAGGTCTAAACATGTGAATTTGGAAAGGACATAATTATTCAGATTATGGCACCTATCAATTTACTATCATCCATCAACCTAACAACATATCGTCTCATAACAGAGACACAAATCATTAGGAAAAATGGAAGTACAAATGAAACTAACAAGAAAGCTATGCGGATGCTCACTTTTAGGTGACCAGACTTGCAAAATAATCATTTAAATATATTTTCAAAAAGTTCGTAGCATCACAACATTTATTACTATTAATACTTCATATATAAACACTTAGTTTCCTCTAATGAATCCATAAATCTCTGTAGTTAATATGACATATTAAATATCAAGATTCTTTCCCAATGCACTTAACATCTGTTTATCGGGTATAAACTTTTGTGCAATTAATAAATATCATGTAAGAGAAAATATAACCCTTATCATACATATCAACAACAATGATTGGTTATAGAGCATATATTCTAATACTCTAAAATCACTCATTAGAGAGTGAACTTAAGAGAATGAAGAGATCAGATATACAGTCGACAAATATATATTTTTCCCATTCTGTGGCTGTCTCCCTGCTCTCTTGTTGATTTCTTTTGCTTTGCAGAAGTTTTTCAGTTGATGAGGTCCCACATGTCTATTTTATCTCTTATGGCAAGGATATCTAGGGGTTTGATCAGGAATTGAATGCCTATTCCAATTTCCATAAGGTATCTCCTGCATTTGCTAAGATTCTTATAGTTTGAGGTATTATGTTCAGGTATTTGATCCATTTAGAGAGCTGGTTTTTATGTATTGTGATAGATAAGGATCCTGTTTTAATCTTCTGCATGTAGTCAGCCAGGTTTCCCAGCACCACTTACTGAATAAGTTCTCCTCTCTCCAGTAGTTGTTGGTGGAGACTTTGCCGAAGATGAGTTGGTTGAAAAATTGAAGTTTTTCTTCTAGAATCTCTATCCTGTTCCATTGGTCAATTTGCTTGCTCTTGTACCAATACCAGGCTGTTTTGATTATTGTAGCCTTGTAGTAAAGTTTAAAGTCTAGAAGTGTGATACCTCTCACTTCGTTTATTTTGTTAATAATTGTTTTAGCTATCCATGTTCTTTTGTGTTTCCATATGAATTTATGTATTGTCTTTCCCAGAAAAGAAGCTTTTTATTTTTATTTATTTTTATTTTTTTATTTCAGCACTTTAAAAATGCCACATCTCTTGCATTGTGGCCTCCATGGTCTCTGATGAAAAATCAGATGTTAATAGATTTTAAGAATATCTTGTATGTGACAGTTCACTTCTCCATTGCTCTTCAAAAGATTTTCTATTTGTTTTGGGTATTCAAAATCCCATTGTATTTCAGTTTGACTGTTTTTTAGTTAATTCTACTTAAAGTTTGTTGAACTTCTTGGGTGTTTAAATTCATATAGTACATCAAATTTGGGGAAATTTTGACCAATATTATTTTCTTTTCTTTTCTTTTTTTTTTTTTGAATCAGAGTCTCACTCTGTTACCCAGACTGAAGTACAGAGGCACCCTCAAGGCCACCGCAGCCTCGGCCTACTGGGCTCAGGAGATCCTTCTGCCTCAGCCTTCCAAGTAGCTGGAATTACTACCACACCCTGCTTATTTTTTGATTTATTGTAGAGATGAACTCTCACCAAGTTTCCCAGACTGATCTCGAAATCCAGACAATCTATCGTCTCATCCTCTCAAAGTGCTGGGATTACAGGCTTGAGCCACTGTGCCCAGCCTAAAATTTTTTTCAAGTAAACTTTCTAGTCCTTTCTATCTTGCCCTTCTGGAACTCATATAATGCATATATTGGTATAGTTGATGGTGTCAGACAGATTCCTTAGACTCTTCTTATTTGTCTTTCTTATTTTATTTTTAGTTTTTGGTCCTCAGATTTGTAATTGCAGTTCTATTTCAAATATACTAAACTTTCTTCTGACTAAAATTTTTAACCCAAAATTGAAATTTTAATTTAATTTATTTATTTTTAGCTCCAGAATTTGCTTCTTAAAAAATATTTCTATCTGCTTATGGATATTTTCTATTAATTTACATATAAGTATACATATTTTTTTCTGCAATTTTTTATTTCTTAGCCCATGACTTCTTTTAGTTTTTTAAATATATTTAGGGCACTTTATTTAAATTATTTTTTGTAATCTCGAATTCTGGTCTTTCTTATTGCTACTACTGCAAATTTATTTTGTCATTTTGAATGGACCATAGTTACCTGTTACTTTGTCTGCCCTGTATTTTATTAAATGTTATACATTTTATAACGTGGTAGCTGTAAAAATTAATCTACCCTCCAAGTTTTCTATTATTGATTATTGAAGATTGGAGTCATCGTTTGATTTTGACTTCTCTAAATTATTTTTGAATCCTCTGGAGGACTCTAGATTTTTCTAGGTAATGATCGTGTCATCTGCAAACTTCCTTCTTCTTTTTCAATTTGGAGACCTTTTATTTCTTTCTTTTGCCTGATTGCTCTGGCTTAAATTTCCAATACTGTTGTTAATGCAAATTTAAATGTTTGGTAACATTCATCATTGAAGTAATCTGTTCCTGAACATGTCTTTGCTTGGGTGTGTTTGACTACCCATTCTTCTTTAATTCTCTTACAAGAATTTAGATTTTTTAAAAATTCTTCTTGATTTCTGTAGGCAACTACATGTATCAAAATTTATCCAGATTATTTACTTTGTTGACATATAATTATTTATAGAATTTTAAAATAATTCGATTCTCATAACTTCTGTTGGTATATCGTCACTTTCACTTCTGACTTAAATTATTTTTATCTTATTTTTTCCTTATATTAGCTAAATCTTTATCTATTATTTTGATCTTTTTATAGAACCATCTTTTTTTTTGAAGATATTTTTCAACTATCAATTTATTGTCTGATTCTTATTATATTATTTTCTTTTCCAGCTTTGGCTTTAGTTTGTTATATTTTTTCTTGTTCCTCAAGATGTAAAATATAACTGATTTTAGATATTTTTTTTGCTATTTGTAGCAGCCAAAAAAAAATTGTTTTGACAATTCTAAATTTGTCATTGAACATTGGCTTCACTGCATCTCATAAGTTTTGGTATTCTGTGATTTTATTTTTATTTCCTGTGTTTTCTATTTTTTGGTGATTTATTATTCATCCCATTGGTTACTTAACAATGGATTTTTTAATCATGTAATATTTGTGTATTTTTCAGTTTCCTTTTTGATGTTAATTTTTATATTTCTTCAGCTGTGATCTGAGAATATGCTCTGTGTGGTTACAGTATTTTTAAATTTATTGCAAACTTGTATTGTGACTTAGCACATGATGTATCCTGAAGATCCTTCCATATACATCTTAAAAATGTTTATTCTCTGTTGTTGGTAGGAAGGTTTTATATGCTATTGTTAGGTCTACTTTATTTGAAGTATTGTTCAAGTCCTAGATTCCATTATTGATCTTCCATCTAAATTTTCAATCCATTAATGAAAAAGATGCATTGTCACTTTTAATTTCTGCTGTAGACCTGCCTGTTTCTCCCTTAAATTTTATCAATATTTGTTTCAATTATTTTATGGTTCTGTTGTTTAGTACATATATGTAACCATGTTTTCTGATCTATATTTAGCAACCCCATTCCCAGTAGGTGCTGGTTGTTGTATGCTTCTGTTTTGGATTTTACAGCTCGAAAATTGATTTACTCAGTTTTTGCCATCCTGAACTTGCTTCAGTGGAGAAATAAATCTTGGATCTCCTTTAGCCACCATTTCTGTGACATATTTCAACCAGTATAATTTTCAAACTATCTATTATAATAAACATAAAATACAATTCAACATAAAGAATCTCCCCAAATAAATTGTGAGAAAAACAAAATGATTTTGAGACAAATGTTATTTTAGAAATATGTCTACAATCACCCACTTCCATTTTTTTTATCCTGCAAATCCTGGTTTGTACATTCTTTTATCTAACCATTGATTGGGACAATCCATGACACAATGATTGTTATGAATTTTACTATATCGTCTTTATAAAGATATTTTCTAAGTTTCCCCAGATAATTTTAGAACACAATAAATTTAATTTTTTGATGAAACGAAGTATAAATCTGTACCCTTAGTAATGTAGTATATTTATAAAATACCAAGAAGTATGGAGGAGTAACAAAGATTTGATTTAAAAATTCCATATGGCAAGAATCTATGAAAACTTAATTCCTACCTGTGTTGATACAAGCAGAAGTGAAAAAACATAGTGATAATTCTTAAATTAAATTCTCTCTGAATTTTAGAGAAAGTTTAAAAAAGAAACAGCAAAAGATGTGACACCATTCAATAATATGCAATATTCTAAGAACTTTCTAATTAAATCTTAAGGTGAAAAGCAAACAACAGCAAAGCAATCCCCTCCACACACAAAACAAAACAGATTAAAAAGATTGATGAATGTAAACTATATCACTAGAAGAAGTTTTATTAATTAATTTTATTCTAATAAAAGAGTGGGGGAAATAAGGGATGTATATAAAACAGTGAATAAAAATAGATTAAAAAGAGCCTCCTTTAAACTAAAATTGATTTTATTATGTTTTGTCTTTACTATTTCCTATGAAATGTGCTTTCTGTGATCTCAGATAAACTATAGAAAATAAACAATATACATTTTTAACATCTAAATAATGATTGTATAATCTATGTTTTGTTTAAAAGTACTAAATATAATTTATTGGATTAAAAAAAACAGAATAAGGTTGTCATAAAATTTAAAGAAATGAAATCCATTTATTCAAGCATGCATGCAGTTTCAGATTTTTGTTCTTTTTTTAAATTTTCATTTTGGATTCAGAGGGTATACCTGCATATTTGCTACATGGACAAGAGGTGGGGATTGGGTTTCAGCTGTTCTATTCCCTAGATAGTGAGCATTGTACCCAACAAGTAATTTCTGAACTCTAACCTCCTGATTGTTCTCCCCAGTGTCTATTATTTTTACATTTATGGCCATTTAGCTCTCTCACGAAGTGAGAACATGTGGTATTTGGTTTTCTGCTTCTGAGTCAGTTCACTGAGAATGATGATCTCTACCGCCTTCCATGTGGCTGCAAATAAAATTATTTAATTCTTCTTTATTGCTGTGTAGTATTCCAAAATAAATATATACCATATTTCCTTTATTCAGTTACTTGTAGGTAGAGATTCAGGTTGAGATTATGGTTTTTCTATTATGAATAATGGTACAATAAAAATATTACTAATTTTTACACATTGATTTTGTATATAATACTTTACTGAAGTCATTTATCAGGTTTAGAAGCTTCTGGGAGGAATCTTTAGGGTTTTCTGGGTATACAATTGTGTCATCTGCGAACAGGGATAATTTGACTTTATCCTTGTCAATTTGGTTGCCTTTTATTTCTTTTACTTGCTGGATTGTACTTGCTAGTAATTCCAGTACAATGTTGTAAAAGAATTGTAAGAGAGGACATCCCTGCCTTGTTCCTTTTCTTAGAGGTAATGTTTTCAACTTTTCCTTATTAAATATAATATTTACTGTGGATTTGTCATATATGACTTACTAATGTGAGAAACTTTTCTTTAGTGCCTTGTTTGTTGATGGTTTTTATCATGAAGGGATGCTGGATTATATCAATTGTCTTTTGTGTATCTATTTAGATGACCACATAGTTGTTTTTTTGTTTTGTTTTGTTTTTGTTTTTTTGCTTCTAATTATGTGGTGGATCAAGTATATTTGTTAGCAGATATTGAGCCATCCTTGTATTATTGGAATTAAAACCACTTCTTTGTGATGGATATGCTTTGTTTTGATATGTTGTTAAATTTAATTAGCTAGTATTTTGATGAGCATTTTTGCACCTGTATTCCTCCGGAAAATTGGCCTGAAGTGTTCTTTTCTTGTTGCTGTTTTTGTTGTGTCCTTGACTGATTTTGGTATCAGTGTAATACTGGTTTCAAAGAACGAGGTAGGGAGGAGTCCCTACTTCTCAAGTTTTTGGACTATATGTAGCCAGTTCTTCTTTGTGTATCTGATAAAATTTGACTGTGAATCCATCTGGCTCTGGGAATTTTTTGTTGCTGTTAGATTTTTTCTTTCTGATTCTATATTATTACTTGTTTTGATCTATTCAGGGTTTCTGTTTCTTCCTGGATCAGACTGGGAAGGTTCTATGTTTACAGGAACTTATCCATTTCCTCTAGCTTTTCTGGTTTGTGGCCATAGAAGTATTCATAGTAGTCTCTGATAATCTCTGATTTTCTTCTGCTAGTTTGGATTTAGAGTGTTCTTATTTTTCTAATTCTTTGAGCTGCAAGATTAAGCTGTTAATTTTAGAGCTTTCTATCTTTATGATGTAGTCATTTAATGCTATAAACTTTTCTCTTAGGGCTGCTTTTGCTGTGTCTCAGAGGTTTTGCTATGCTTTGTCATTATTTTCATTTGTTTCGATATACATTTTTTTTTTTTACTTCCTGCCCTAATTTTAGTGGTTATTTAAGGGTCATTCAAGAGTGGGTTGTTGAGTTTTCTTGTAGTGATGTAATTTGGGGAGTCCCCTCTAGTGTTAATTTCTAATATTATTTTATGCATGATATAATTTGTGATGCTTTTACATTTATTGAGATTTGCTTTACGGATAATGACATGGCATATTGTGGAGAATGTGTCATGCAGAGATGAGAAGAATGTGTATTCTGCCATTGTTGGGTGGAAAGTTCTATAGGTATCTGTTAGGTTCATTTGGTTTATAGTACAGTTTAGGTCCAGTGTTTCTGTTTTAAAGTTATCTGTTGATGATCTGTCCAGTGACATCAGTGGTGTTGAAGTCCTCTGCTCTTAGTGCATTTAATATTTTCCAAGGTCATGTAATGTTTGCTTCATGAATTTGGGTGCTATGGTGATTGGTCATATATATTTAAGATTCTTAAATCCTCTTATTAAACTGCACTTTTTTTCATCATATATCATCATATTACCATCCTCAATGGGATATGCTCATGGCAGCAAGTTATCTGTTGTGTTGTTCAGTTCAGCCTCCAGGCCAATTATGTGGTACCTATTGACTAGATCTTGCCACTGCCAGTGTAGATTGGTATTTACCTGATGCTTGTTTTTTGGAAGAAGCCAGTGAGCTAGTATGTGGAGTGCACTGTGATATGTGTTCCCAGTTCAGCCTTGGGAAGGGGAGAACCAAAATGAGCAGGACCGACCTGGGCAAGCCTACCTACAAGTCCTCCCATGTCAGGTACTGGCACCAACTCCAAGGCAGAGTCTTGCCTGTGACCTCTGAGTGCCTAGTGGTGTGCCTTGGCAAGGTGTTATGGTACCTTCATTGCCTCAAGTTTTCTGTTCAGGAAAGGAAGAGTGGCTTAAGCTCCTAATTTAGAAGTGTGGGATCTCCAGGTAGGTGGAGATAACTTTGGGCACTGAGCAGAGAGAGAAGCATAATACCAAGGACTGACTCCTGGAAGAGGAGTTTCTACTCCAGGTGATTGTGTGTGTTAGGGCGTGGAACACAGAGAGCCTCACTGCACAAGCGTTGCTGCACATGGAGATTGAGTCTACTGAGTGTTTATAAATAGGTCCTTCTTGATCCTTGGTATAAGAGGGGGGCACACTTCCCTAATAGAGTAGCAGGGCAAACAGTGTTCCCTCATAACGACACCTGCATCCTGATTCTGGATCATAGAGCCAACATGGAACCCATTCTACGTGGAGAGAAACTCTGGGATTATGAGCATTCCTACTGTTCAGACTGTTGATTCAAGTGCAGAGTAGTGAGGTCCCTTCTGCTGCTCTCTTACTACTTAGATTGCTTTCTCAGTTATCTAGGAGTGGGGCACTCCATTTCCTTGGTATTGCTGAGCACACTATCCCAACTGGTCCAAGAGGGAGACCAGGGCTCTGAGCACTTGTGCTTGATGTACAGTTCGAAGTTACAAAACTGGTGTTAACTGTTAGAACTGTTTGTTGCTCATGAGAGACTATGGCTAAAGCAACTTTGTTTCTTCTGCTCGGGTGGTAGGATCCAGAGCATGGGAATGGGCTCCCTCCACTAAGTTCCTTTTGTTTAGGCTGCTATTCTGGGTGTTCCTAATTGTTTGTGAGTCACCTTACTGCAACTTCCCAGAGAGACAGGGTGATGTGCATAGACTATAGCACACAGAGGACAATTCAAAGTCATAGACCTGACTCTGTCTGCTGGTCTCATAGCTTTGGTGGGTTCTCCACTATTCCCAGCTTGTGACTGGGACAAACTCAGATCAGTATCCAAACCCATGGGCGTTCTTCACAATCCTTGGCAGTTCTCTGACTGTGGGAGTCTCCCCCTTGCTCATAATAGAACAAGGACTCTAGTATGGACAGAAACCAAAATGTCTGTAAGGGTTGCTGTTGCTAAGACATCAGTCCCGGATTAAAAGAAAATTGTCTTTCTCATGGACCTGGCTTTGAGAGGTCACCCATGGCTTTACTGGGTGTCTTTTCCTCTTACTAAATCTTGTCCTCTTTGGAACGTTCTGGGGCCTGGGAGGAACGGGATGTTCTTCCATGGCTTGGGTTAAGCAGATCCATGAAAGGTATGTCTCAAAGGTAAGTGTTTTTTAGTATCATTGCTTGTTAAAGGGTCACACTCACTTTTTTTCTGCAGAGTGCTGTTGTGGGAGTTGTTTGCCTGACTTCTTCCTGGGATGTAGGGTGACCTTTGCCATTCTGAAGAAAATCCATTTTCCTTCAGAATTCGCCTTCACTATACTGATACTTTCACATTATTTTTACAATGTTTAGACAAGTGAGGCACACTGAAATCACTCAGGAAGTGTCACTCGGGGAGTAGACAGAGAAAACACTAATGTGTGAGCTCAGACCAAAGCAGTGCAGCCACTCAATGAAATAGAGAGAGGTTTGTCTCTTCTAACATGCTTTTCCCTCTGACTTTTCTCATTATTGAATTGCTTCTCATTTTTAAAACTTAAAGAAAAAATTTTGATGTGCTATTTTGACCTTTATCTCTTTACATAGAAGTTTATTCTCTTTGTTCCTATGTATACTATTTTCAGATGCTTTGCCTCACTGTTAATATGATCGTTGGTCTTCTTCTTTATTGAACTAAGAATTTCTACATGATACTTGATTTAGTAACCCATATCGTTATAATAAGTTATCAATATTTGCTAAATAAATGATTATAAGTAATAAGATATACCTCAGCATTCATTTTACCTCTAGCAGAAATAGTTAATTTGCTATAGTAGTCTATTTACTATAATATTAAAATTTATATTTTTAAATTGCATTATTATCTAAGGTATTTTAATATGGTTTACAAATATTCACCATGGAATAGTGGCATCCAGCTTCCTACCAAGGATTGTGTTCAAAGACAACTGGAATAAATGTAAACATTTTCCTAAGATGAGAGTTTATTTCAACATCACTCTAATCATTGTGACCAGCTAGTTTTAGAACACAGGGAATGCCAATTATAACTTTAGACCCAAAGGCTTACAGCATAAGAAGAAGCAGAATAAAATTCTGTTTATTCATAGGTAATGGAAAATTGAGAAAGATCCAAACAGGTTTGGATCACTGCAACTCTCTATTCTTGATCATTAGGATCTTGATGCTAGGATACACCAACATCAAATAATTTTCTTAAAAATTCACTATATGAAGGCATTAGAAATCAGCAATATAATTAACTTTGCAGTGGGATTCACTTTGTACTATTTCTTTTGTGAACAGTGCATTAGAAACATCACCACCTTATATTTACATAAATTCTCAGCTTGCGAAGAACTTTGGCATGTGTTAATTTATCTTTATGGTATTCCTATGAATGAGCAGAGACAGGTATAGTTAACAGTTTATGGAGCAGAAGACCAGTTCTCTGATGTAGTAAATGTAATGTGCATGAGAACACACACTAAGTTGAAAGGCCAAATTGCGCACCCACCTCCTGTTTTTCTCTAATACATAGTACTTTGTTCGACAGATTTTTGTCACAGTGGTTAAAGCCTATAATCACATTTTTTTCAATTTATATTAAGAAAAACAAAAAAGGTTAAGTTTGTTTATCAGAGTGATTCCATTTATAGTGTATCAAATTCTCTCATGTTTGAAAAGGTTTTTAGAAACGTTTAAATGTATAATACCATTTGAAGTTATGTATATATGCAAATTAAAAAGCAGACATTTTATATATTTCTGGAACTCTTTCCTGCAGAAAGCAATTGTAAAGAAGGCACTTTAATACAAATTATCGTTATTCATTTTTCTGAAGTGTGTAAGATGTAAAACTTCTTGACATTGTCAAAACAGCACTGTAACCGGAGAGTGAAAGGAGGGTGAGGTATAAGAAATTACTTAACAGATACAATGAACATTATTTGAGTAATGAATACACTATAAGCTTAGACTTCACCGCTACACAATAAATACACACAAAAAAAACTTCACTTGCACCCCTTAAATTTATACAAATAAAAAATGAAAATATGTCATAATCCAAATATTTCTTTTTTTTTTTTGAGTTGGAGTCTCATTCTGTCGCCCAGACTGGAGTGCAGTGGCCACTCCTGGCCACCGCAGCCTCGACCTGCTGGGCTCCGGCGATCCTTCCGCCTCAGCCTTCCAAGTAGCTGGAACTACAGGCGCACGCTACCACGTCCGGCTAATTTTTTGATTTATTGTAGAGATGAGGTCTCACCAAGTTGCCCAGGCGGGTCTCGAGCCCGCAGGCTCAGGCAATCCACTCACCTCAGCCTCCCAAAGCACAGGATTACAGGTTGAGCCACTGAGCCTGGCAATCCACATATTTCAAAAGTTAAATAAGAATGAGCAATTAAATTAAAAATTGCATCTGAGATTTTCACATAAGAGCTGACAAATGTTAGAGGATTTGAAATGATGAACCTACTTGAAATGAGTTACCTGCAGATCTCAAATGCTTTTCTTTAAGATATTTTAAGAAGAGAAAGAGATAATTTAAGACCACTTATCTGGATAAAAGAAATACCAGAGAAAATATAAGCTATTATTTTTCACAATGAGAATTTTTTTTTTACTTAAATTGTATTCCTTGACTAGTTCAGTTAAAAATGAAAGAAGTATGAAAGGATATAATCTGTATTCAACTCTTAATCAGTTAAAGCAAATGTACATTTTATATAAATGTCCCTTATCAAACCAGTTCTCTGTAGAAATGATTCTGTGTAAAATAGTAAGTTTCAAGTCATTATGTACTGTAATATCAACAGTAGAGTGAGAAGCATAATTTACTGTAATCATAAGTCAGAGGTAAAAATTAAAAAAAAGAAGTGAAATAAATTATCAAATGTTTTAGAAACTGTAATAATGCAATATCTTCACATCACATGAAATGTTTAATATTATTCTGTTATTTGTGTTCATGAACTAAATAATTTTAGCCTTACTCTGTTACTACTGAAGCAAAACATTAACATTAAGCCTCGTGACTTTATTTTATGGTTTTTAACTTCATTTTCTGACAAAAATTTTACTAATTGATAACTGTATTATGAAGAAATGGAATTCCAGTGTGTAAAAGCTAGTTACTGTCTATTATGTTGACTGGCAATTTTTATAAGTCAAGATACTGTCTATAATTTTTTGTGTATTTGTTTAATTTATGCTTAACTAACCATTATAAATACAATATTGTTTAAAAAATTTAAATAACTTCATAATATTTAAAATTGCTGTAACACATATTTTCAAGAATTCTAACAAATCTGTGAGGAAGATAGTGGAGTTAATGGGAACTAACATTTATTAACATACCACAATAAGCCAGGCATTTGTCTAGGAACTTTATATATTTTTAGTTTTCTGAAAAGCCTCTTGAAATATATATTGCTATTTTTTTACATAATCAAACACAGAATCTCTATAGATAAAATCACTTCCTTAGAAGATAAAAATTAATATAGATAAAAGGTCAAACAAATATTTAACTAATTGCACCGTTTAATCCCATCTGACTACTCAATGAAATAGAATCATTTTAACACATTTAAAATATTTTATTATCCAGGTTCTCCGAGAAATTGAGTGATTCATAATTTACAGATCTAAGATTATTTGAAAATAATATATTTTTTTAAATGTATATAAATTGCATGACTCCAAAAGCCTTATAATTTAAGTTGCCCAGTAATTTAAATTAACTTTCTACAAATGTGAAAAAAATCATGTATTTTACCTTATTTTAATTTGTCTGCATTCTTTTAATTAAAATAATAAGTTATATAATAGTTTTGTTCAGTTGAATTATTTGAAACTAAAATAATACGGCTCAACAAAATAACTGACCTCAGTTTTCTTACAGATATTTTTTTTAGATTGGAATTTTTGTTTCAAATTCCTGTCATGTCAAATATCATATGCCATCTATTAGCCATAATATATGAAATTACAGAAATGACACTGAAACTTGGACAACATAGACAGCTTTTTTTTTTCCTGTTTAAATATGCATTTTATGGCTGGGTGCGGTAGCTCAGTCTATAATCCCAGCACTGGAAAGCCAAGGCAAGAGGAATGCCGGAATCCATGGGTTCCAGACTAGCCTTGGCAACATGGTAAGACCTCATCTCTACAATAAATCACAAAAAACTAGTCAGGCGTGGTGTCATTCATCTGCAGTTCCAGCTACTTGGAAGACTGAGGTGGAAGGATCACCTAAGCCCAGCATCCGGGTTTCGGTGGCCTTGAGCATGCCATCGCACTTCAGTTGAGGTTACAAGAATGAGACTCCAACTCAAAAAAAAAAAAATTATTTTGCTTTCAGAGGGAATTTATTTTCTATTTATTTTAGCATTCTCTTTGGAAGGCAATTTATCATGTTTGATCCACGTTGTTCATTATTTAAATTTTTTCTGGTATTGTTTTGACACAGTGCAATAATCTTACAAAACTAAAAACACTTTGACTGTATTTCATGTGGTAATTTAATCTCACACTGTCATATTTCATCTTGTATCCAGGAGTTTTCATTAGTGGCTTTATATGTGGAAGATTTGAAAGCAAAAATATTTGAAATTGGTTTATATTTTATTATTATACTAATATTATCTTTTTGAGCTTTGGAATTATGTGAAAACAAATTCTAATTAAATGTATTTCTAATATTTCACGTCCAGGGTGTATGCATTTCAATGAGCAAAACAAGCAGTTGTGTCGTTACTTTTTAAAGATAAAGCTAGGTTTAATAGAAAATTCATTTCCATCATCAAGGCACTAATTATTTATGTAGGAAGAGAAAATTACAGAATCAATACAGGCACAGTGTTGGTAAATTAAGCCCTAATTTTTGAAATCTGGTACAAAGTAAGAGAATTGAGATTTATTCTGTGTAAGAAATGTATCACTTCCACCATCATAATTCAGTTTTGTGGGAATTTTTTAAAAATCAATAATGTGTGCTTTTTTGAGTAAGGAAGTAACAATTTCTAACATACATTTCTTTTTTTTTTTTTTTTTAGCTTTTAGGAATTAGGAAATAATTTCACGCAGAGAAATGTACAGATCTTAAGCATTAATTTTGATAGTTTTGGCAAATGTGTATACTTTTGTAACCCAAATCCTATAAAAATGCAAGACATTCATCCCCACAGAATGTCAATTCTCTTCAAACCTTCACTCACAATTGCAATATAATATGAATTAGAGTTTCAATAGTGGAAATACAAATAAAATAACTGTTAGATAATATGTCTAACACAATCATATAACATTAAGTCTGTAAAGTACTATATTTCTTCTCTTATGCATTGTCTACGACTCAAAGACTAAATATAGAAATGCAATCAATAGTCTGTGAAACTCGTTTTAGTTTTAATATGTCCTGATTAATGGGAAGTAGATACCCAAATATTTTTTCATTTTTGAATATGTACTTGCTTGTTGGGCAATTTACTCAAATTTCAAAATCATTTTATGCTATAATCTAGAATACTTTTTAAACCGGCATATTTTTATGTTTAATCTTACAGTCGATCCTTATATTGAGCATCCTTAGTTCCTCTGATTGGATTTTTTTTTCTTGGTTTTGTCTTGCTGCATGATCATAATTTAAGAAAATAATACTTAAAACAATTACTACTAATACAACTTTTATATTAAAAACTATTAGAACACTCAAATATACAATATTTAAATATTTCTCTCATTTCCTAGCTCCTTTAATAGAGTTACACTCTTCTCCCTCTAAAAATTTATTTATTCTTTATAAATTTTGACGGGTCCCAGGAAGTTTAAGACGATAATATTTTTAATTCAACTGTAGTATATCTGAGAAGCAATATAATATATTACCATATGACCTTTAACATTTATCACATATGAATGTAGAGTTATACCTGTATCCTCCGGTGTCTCCCTGGGTCAAATGTTGTTCTGTAGATCCAGACATTACAAACAATTTTAAATAAGATACTTTATGCACAACTACAGAACTTTCTGCATAGAAAACCACTTTTAAAAATAAAAGCATAATACTCATAGTAATACTGAATTTCCTCAATTTTTAGAATACTTGAAGCAAGTGTCTTTCAGATAAACATAAAATAATTATAAAAATGCTACCGTCAGAATTTTTAATTTAAATAAACTTCAATTTTATATTTAACTGATAATTTATTGGAAATCAATTTATTACTGCCATTTTTTAGCCAAATAAATTTTTTTCATCTCTTTCTAGAAAATTACACTTCTTATTTGGTGAGCAAATATATCAACAGCCCAATATTTTGACCTCTTTACTTACACTATCTCAGGCTTTAAATGCTAGTTTTTGAGTAAGAAAAAAAACACACATATCAAACTAAAATACAGTATGCAGTGTTTTTCTGAGATGATTAGAGTACCGAATATACTCTCACAGAATAAAATAGCTACTTAATGTCAGCAGTAGAGAGTTATTGGTAATGTCTTTATCTCTGTTTGGGGCATTACCTGTTGGTAATTGAAATTAATTTACAATCTGTCAACATGTTTGATTGATTTAAAGACTATGAATGGAGCACTGTGCTACATATTTACTTTTCTTTATTCATTCATCCCTTAAGCTTTTGACACTTACTATGCATCTATCATATTCTAATGCCTGAGTTTATCTCTGTTGTTTACCTTGCAGTGTTAAAGTGTTGGAATATTGTCATACCAATGTACTATGTGCCATATTACAGACATAAGGGTATGTAAGAGTGCAGCAAATGGAGAAACGGCTTAAACTGTACCAGACAATCATTAGAAAGATAATTCTGGTTAAATGTTAAAGAATGACTAAGGGTTTATAAAGGAAATAAAAGGAAGAAGAAATATTATCACATTTCTGTTGCTGTGCATTTTAAAGTTTTAAAGAAATTTCAATATATTTTTTCTGAAAACTAATCTAATAAAATTAACGATGTACTGAAAAAAGATAAATCATCTTTTTTAAAAAAAAGTTTCCCTGTATATCCCATATCATACTGTTTTGGGAACTAAAGATATCACACAATTTTACTGGCTTTTATGATCTCTCATCAGATATGTCTCCATTCTGATGAAATATTAATTTCCTTTCATATTTCTCTTTCCCTAGATCCATGAGTAAAAAATTAAATAAATAAAGCATTAAGAATTCAACCAAAAATAATAAAAATGCA
This sequence comes from Tarsius wallacei, assembly GCA_963574415.1. NCBI lineage: Eukaryota > Metazoa > Chordata > Mammalia > Primates > Tarsiidae > Tarsius > Tarsius wallacei. The sequence goes on along the minus strand of CAUYQG010078647.1, from coordinate 26,161 downwards.
AATAAACATTATTTGGTAATCACCTGCAAATGTTTTCTTTGAAATTTTGGTACAATTTTTTAATTTGCATTACTTTCATGTGCTGAAAAATCTCCTGAAGTTTTTTATTTTGAAAAATATCCTTATGTATATACTTTCTTCTTATTTTTCCTACGTTTCAGTCATGCATAGAACACTCACAACTCTTTTATCCAAGATAACATAATTGTTAGCATATTATATTCTCTCTTTTCTCTTCTTCTCTCTTTCCTTTCCAGAGAGGAAGAGTGAGAAAAAGTTGGAAAGGAACTCTCTCTCTCTGTCTCTCTTTCTCTTTCTCTCTACTTCCTCTCTCCACAGTACAAAATGTGAAAAGTATCTATATATTTTCTACAGTATATTTTTTATGTCATTGGGAAGTATCAATAAAAAGAAAAGGACCAAAAAATTCCTGCCCCACGACAGTTCAATTATGGTTAAGAAAAAGGAAAACTGTAAAATAAATAAGTTCAATAAGGAAATTGTTCAGTACATTAAGTCTTTCTAAGTTAAAATAGATTAGCGCAAGATATGTGGAATTGGTGGGTATAGGATAGGTTTCCAAAGTTGGCATTTTTTGTCTTTGTTTCTCAATTTTTTTAAGACAGCATTATAGAGATATAGTTCATGTATCATGCAATTAACTTATTTAAAATGTGAGACTCAGTATTTTTTTAGTTCATTCATCAAGTTCTACAAACATCACCATGATTTAGAAAACTGCGTCACCAAAAAAGAAACTCCATACTCATTAGCGGTCACTTCTAATTTCCCTTTAAACATCCCTCAGCCCTATGCAACAGATACCTACTTTACATTTTTATTCGTGATTCTGATATTTCATATAAATAAAATCATACAATATATTGTCCCTTGTGACTGACTTCTTTTATGTAGTAGTATGTTTTAAGGGGGCACCTATATTGTACCATGTAACAGTAACTCATTCATTTCACTGATAAATAATACACCATTGTGGATATTATATCTAATTTATTAAATTGTCAGTTCAGAGACATTTGTTTTCTTTCCAATGTTTGGCTACGTATAAGTATGCTTGAAAGAATTTTGCACATACAAGTTTTAGTGTGAACATTTGTTTCTATTTATTTTGTATATATTATGTGTATGTATATGTGTGTGTTTGTGTGTGTGTGTGTATACATAATAGCAGAATTGCCAGATTATATGATAGCTCTGATTTTTTGAAGGACAAGCAAATATTTTTTTCAAATTGGTTGTGCCATCTTATACTGCTGCATGCAGTCTATAAGGGTTTCAATTTCTCCACATTCTTGTCAACCCTTAACTCCTGTCTTTTTTCATTATGTACATTCTAGTTTATGTGAAGTGGTATCTCATTTTGATTTTCAGCTACATTTTCCTTATGGCTAATGAGGTGGAACACCATTTTAGGTTCACTGAGATTATCCCTGTTCTAGCAATTGTTTGAGGTAGGGTATTAAAGTCTTCAAATATTGTTTCTGAATTGTCTATCTCTCCCTTCAATTCTTTCCATTTTAGCTTCAAATTTGGTACTCTGTGTTTCAGTATATAAATAAAGTGTGTGTGTGTGTGTGTGTTTGTGTGTGTGTGTGTGTGTATCTTTTTGATGGATTGCTGTTTTCATCATTCTACAATACTTCCCTTTGTTTTTCAAGTAACATTGTTAACATTTCAAGTAGATCTTTAAAGTGTGTCTTGTGCATGCAATATATGGTTGTTTTTATGTCTTTATTCAATCTGAAAACTCTACCTTTTCATTGGATAATTGAATCCAGTCATAAGTACTGTAGTTATTGACATAGTTTTATTTACAGCTGTTACACTTTTTGTTTTATGTATCTAATGTATTTTTGTTGCTCTGTACATCTTTTAGTCTTTTGTTTTGGCACTGGGTAATTACTTTTTAGTGTAATATTTTCATACTTTTAAATGACTTCAATCCAGCTCTTCAGTTATTTTTAATAATAATATAATAGGCATATTTTATATATCCAATACTATCAATATCTATTTTGGGTTTATACTAACCTAACTCCAGTGAGATATACAAATGCTACTCCTATATTCCTCATCTCCTTTACTGCACTATTATTTTTATGTAACATAACATCTATATATTTTAAAGACCCAATAATGCATTATTATGTAATATTATAATTTTTAAAAATGATAATAAAAGAAATAATAGAAAATATACATTTTAGAGTTTCTTAAATTAGCCATCTTATTTACTATCTCTGTTTCTCTTTTTTAGTGCTTTAAACTTACCACATGGTGCAATTTTCTTACTCCAGTGCATCTGTACTACCACCAATCTCTCCTGTGGCGCTTTTGTCAAAATATATTACACACATATCATTGACCAAACAATATCATTGTATACGTGTTATTTTATGTGATTGTCTTAAAGTAGAAACATACAGTTATACTGTGTTATACTTACCTCCACTGTTACCTTTATTGGGCTCTGACTTTTTACGTGAATTTAAATTGCTATTTGGTGTCATTTTACTTTAGCCTGAAGAACTTTTAAAAATATTTATTGTAATGAAGATTTGATAGTGATAAATTCTCTCAATTCTTATTTATTTGGGATGGTCTTTGTTTTGGCCTTCATTAGTGAATCATGGATTTACTGTATAAAAGATTCTTAGTTCACAGTTTGCTTTTTCTACTTTTTTTTTTTTTAACTTTCAGTACTTTGAACACGCTGTCACAATGTTTTCTTGTTAACATTTTTTTTTTCTGATGTGAAGTAAGCTGTTTATCTTATTAGGGTTTCTTTGAAAGTGATGAGTTATTTCTCTTTTGCTTCTTTTTATATTTTACCTTTCAACATTTCTACTATGACGTGTGTACATCTAAATCTCTTTGCTTTATCATACTTAAAATAAGTTGGGCTTTTTTTTTTTTTTTTGAATTGGAGTCTCACTCTGTTGCCCAGACTGGAGTGCAGTGGTATGTTCCCGGCCACCGCAGCCTCTACCTACTGGGCTCCTGCGATCCTTCTGCCTCAGCCTTCCAAGTAGCCGGAACTACAAGCATGCGCTACCACGCCCAGCTAATTTTTGATTTATTGTAGAGACGAGGTCTCGCCAAGTTGCCCAGGCATGTCTCAAACCCGCAGGCTTAGGCAATCCACTTGTCTCAGCCTCCCAAAGTGCTGGGATTACAGGCTGAGCCACCGAGTCCAGCCTAGTTGGACTTTTTTGAGTGTGCAGACTAATATATTTTATGTAATTTTGGATATCTTGACTTACTATTTATTCCAATATTTTTTCTGCTTTATTTCTCTTTCTCCTTTACTTCTGAGGATACTAGTTTGCCAAAAGGTTTAGAACATTTTTCTGAGGCGCTATTTATTTATATTGATTCTTTCACCCTCTGCAAAATCTCTATTGTTCTGTCTTCAAGTATGCTGATTCTTTCTTTGGCCAGCAACAATCTACTCCAGTGTTTCCAGTGAATTTTCATTACAGTTATTGCATTCTTCAAATCCAGAATTTCCTTTTTTGAGTATATAGTTTTTAACTTTGTATTGAGATTCTCTATTTTATGAGACATTGTTAAAAAGACTTTCCTTTATTTTTGTAAGCTTTTTTTTAGTTGTTTTTAACTTATTTGTAATAGTGGTTTTGCTGTCTTACCTGCTAAATTACAACATATGGGCCTTCTCTAGAGAAATTTCATTCCTTGCTTTTGACCCAGTTTATGGGTATGTATATCTCATAATTGTTGAAAATGACCACTTTAGATAATTTTTAGTAACAACACTAAATATTGGCACACTGACTCTGGAATTTTTTGTCATTATTATTTGCTTATATGTTTGGCAACTTGACTGAATTACCTTAGTGAAGTATATTATGTCCACAGTTTGCAGTTACCAGTGTTTCTTCTCCTACGGCACAGCCTTGGTTGTGTGCTACTTTGAGATGATAGTGGTTTTTCCAGGGTTCTTTGCCTCTTTCCCTGATCTTCCTGTTAAGCTGTCTGCTTCTGTTGATACTGCATCCAACTATTCACTTCTGCCAATTTCTGACTGTTGCATTTTTGTTTTCCTTAACAATGCTTAGGTTATAAATGGTTTTATATCCTGAGAAAATTAAATGTAGGCTCCTTTGCAGAGGTGGTATTTGAGGCGAATCTTTTAGTGTACCAATCTCAAAAGGGTACCCCCAGCTGTCTTTTTCACTGGTTCTCTCTTAAAATTTTAGATGACCTATAGCTTATATTTGTAATCCATGGAGCTACCAGCGTCATGTTAGTTACTTACTACCAACATATTTATTATTTTTAACAGTACTCTAAGACTTAAACTTCACCAAATTCTTTTTCTAGGGAAGTCAATTTCAACAGGGACAGCTCAGAAGTCTCTGTTATTAGGGCCTGCCTCATCTCATGGGTAAAATCTCTATTAGTCTCCAGACCCAGCGACGAAGACAGTAACCACTTCTTTTGGAGTAACACCTTACTTTTCATTTGAGGATGGAGACGAGAGTATCATATCTGGTTTTCTTGTCTTACTTTTCCCAGCATGAAACCTCTACTCCACAAGCAAGCTGGAGCAAAAATAATCAAGGCCTAAAAATCTCAGTGGGCCATCCCTGAGGTAGTGCTTCTGCCATGCAGAAGTAAGATGATATGTGGAATGTGGAAGGAATCTTCACGTCTTTCAGCCACTCTTCCCTGGAATAGAACTAGGTGCCGAATAGAGAGGAATCCTGTGGTTTTGTGCTGTCTGTATTTCCATTACAGTAATCTGACGTGTGGGGGAAAGTGTGTCTTGGCAAAAATGACATAGAATTATACTATTTTTTATTAAGATTTAGTAAACTTTCTGAAACACATATGTGTTTTATTATGGTACTCACATGGGCATATAACACATAGAACAATTTCAAGAGATATTAAATTGTCTTTTAAAATAAGTTTTGTAAATTAGGGTTGTTTGGGGAAACGATCTACAGAGATGTTCACACTGCTATTCTGGAAGCATTATAAAGGTGACCACTGTATGCTTCATTTAGCAAGTAACATATATACAAAAAATTGATGACCTTGAAATAATTAGCCAAGCAAATGTGCTGCAGAGTAACAGTCAGAGTTGGGTATAACAAGCACAAAGGCTTAATAACTCTTCTGGTATGTTCACAGAATACCAACCCCTCATGCATAGATGGAAAAGAATGACCAAAAATAAATATTTAGCTTTCTTTTATGACAGTAAAGTGAATGAAATTATTTAAATAACTTTAACCAGCAACTCAGAGGCAATATTTTCTAAGCATCTTTTTCAGCACAGAGAGTTTTTACTAACTCACTTCCATAATTTTAGTATGTCTTAAATTAACTTATTTAAAATAATCTATACATTAGAAGAACAGGGTAAAGGGTGGAAATAAAATCAGTGTTCTTTTTGTCACGTGCCCTATTCCAGTACTCAGTTATTTCAGTGTTTCCCATTTCCTCAAGTCACTTTACGGGTTTCAAGTTTTTACAATGTATATCATCTATTCTGTCTCTTTTGGGTAAAGTTGCAGAGGAAAAATTTATCTACAATAATCAACATAAATCAATCTCTAGTCATCATATAAAAATAAACATTGATATTGACTTCCAGTGTAATTCAATACATTCAATCTTACCAAAAGTTTGGGTTTTGTGAAAGAAAATAAAAGTTATTTATATGGCACCAGTGTTCTCTGTAGTAGTGCAAGAGTGAAACTATCTACCTTATGACAACTTTATTTCATTATTTGGGATTTCCTTTTTCTTTTCTTTTTTTTTTTTTTTTTTGAGTTGGAGTCTCACTCTGTCGCCCAGACTGGAGTGCAGTGGCCGCTCCCGGCCACCGCAGCCTCCACCTGCTGGGCTTCGGCGATCCTTCCGCCTCAGCCTTCCAAGTAGCTGGAACTACCGGCGCGCGCTACCACGCCCAGCTGATTTTTTGATTTATTGTAGAGATGAGGTCTTGCTTGCCCAGGCGGGTCTCGAACCCGCAGGCTCAGGCAATCCACTCACCTCAGCCTCCCAAAGGCGAGGAATTACAGGCTGAGCCACCGAGCCTGGCTAGGATTTCCTTTTTCTTAAATTAAATTATATATAGTCTCCAAGGATCTAGAAGACTGCAAAAGATGCTTATTACAGTTCTACACATGCTTCTCCACTCTCTAGGAAGACATAGTATAATTGTTTTAATGGAGCCAAAGAAATGAATTGTGAGATAATAATAGCATGTAATCCAACCTTATAGTTTTATAAATGAGATGAAACTGAATTGTAGCATTTGATATCATCGACAATTTAAAACCCCTATTTCTCTACACTCTCTGAAATGAAAGGTCACTTGGGCATAAAATCTGTACTACCAAGATGTGGAAACCATAATTACATTAACATATATTTGAAATGTTTAAATTATGCTCACTAAAAATTTAGCCCGGTTATTTTACCATGTCTATCTTATTGAGTTTTAACTTCAGGAATAAGAATGTGTGGTTTATACCTTATTTGCTTTTAAAATTGAATGAATGTCATACCAAAATTTGTGTGAACCTCCCTCGCTTGAGTTTAGATCACTATATACTTTTAGGGACACATTATTTTCCCTTGTCCTTACACATTGTACTATTTCTGCTATGTCTTCCTTTTAAAGCAACTTCTTTAACTCTATAGCCCTCTCTTTCTTTGTTGCTTAGTTAGCTTTCTGCTTTTGACAAGGTTTTCCCTGGGCCTCATTCCAACGTCCTCTCCCTTACACCCAATGATCTGATGTATTAATCTAATCGTGACTGTTTTGTAACACTTAAACATTCCTGGCTTACCTATTCCTTCAAAACAATTATGCTTCCCATATTGGAGGCCTTATGGCAAACATTCTCATATGCAGATCTCCTATACAGATTTCATATACAGAAATATGTGCATCAACCTGAAAAGAGTAGGAGTTCGGGAGGCCAAGGTGGGAGGATTACTTGAGTCCAGCAGTTTGAGACAAACCTAGGCAAGGTAGTGAGACCTTGTATCTACAAGAAAAAAAATAGCCAGATGTGGTAGCATGTACCTGTAGTCCCAGTTGCTCGGAAGGCTGAGGCAGAAGGATTGCTGTTACGCAGGTTGTCAAGGTCGTGGTGAGCCATGATCCTGCCACTGCACTCCAGTTTGGGCAAAAGAGTGAGATTTTGACTCCAAAAAATAAAAATAAAAAACCAATAAATAAAAAGAGAGGGGCATATGGCTTACAATGAGACCTCAGTCAGATGAGCCTGGCACCATACAATGCTGGCACAGAATAAACTGACCTACAAGTTCTTAACACAAATAAATATACAGACACATAAAATGTCTTTCCTTTGGCTACTCAGTCCAAATAATGATCAGAATAGCGGGCATTTTAAGACACTGCTGGAAGATTGGAAAGCCACTGAGGCAGGGAAGCAAAGTTGGTTATTGTATTTCATCTCTTAAAATTCAAAATGTCAGGCATTATGTTAGTCTTCATCCACTGATTAATTCATTTTATTTCATTTCACTTCATTTCATTTCATTTTGTTTCATTTCATTTCATGAGTCTCAGTCTGTCGCCCAGACTGGAGTGCAGTGGCATGCTCACAGCCACCACAGCCTCAACCTGTTGGGCTAAGATGACCCTTCCACCTCAGCCTTACAAGTTGCTGGAACTACAGGCACCAGCCGCCATGCCCAGCTAATTTTTTGATTTTTATTGTACAGACAAGGTCTCACCATGTTCAGGCTGGTCTCGAACCCCTAGTCTCAGGCAATTCTCCTACTTCAGCCTCCCAAAATTCTGGGATTACAGGCTTGAACCGCTGTACCAAGCCCATTCATTGATTTTATAGTGGTATTTCAAAAGCATTGGACTCTAATCAGTTTAGTCAACTATCCATTTTTTATGAGTAATTTAATATTAAAAAGTCACAATTTTGAAGATGGAAAGCACCATTTCTGCTAATATTCCATTTTTTTGAATTTTATAGCATAATGCATAAAGTGCTTTAGTTTGAATAACAAAGTGAGTCTCTTCTAGTTAAAAGTGTCATAGGAGGGCAACACCTTCGGGCCCCTTCCCATGGTGGGAGCTTTTCTGTCCTCAATAAATCCTGCTTTCTCACTTAAAAACAAACAAACAAACAAATAAATAAATAAATAAAAGTGTCATAGGGCATAAAACCTATCTAGATGTTATTTCTTATCAGTTGAAATAAATGGCTATATGCAATATTGTTTTAGAATAGTGTATTAATATTATATGCGAACAATATAAAATGTAAGAAACAAAGATACATTTATTTATTTTTATTAATAGATCTACTTATCTATCTTATTTATTGATTGATTCACAACTTTAGTCTCAAGATTAAAATTATTCTTAAAGCAGTGGTGACAATTACTTGTCTAATTCTCTACTTAGGTTTGCCTTTATCTAAGAAACAGTGAAAGCCTATTATCTTAATAAGTAATGCAATTTTCAGCAAAATAATTTACTAAAGAAATGCAGACCTGCTTTCAATGATGGATACATTGCTGATTCAGATTTTTCCCACTATAAACTAGAGCTTTTAAAAACTTAAGCAAAATAATCTTTTCAATAACAGATATATTCAAAAGAAAGACTACTGTTCAGTATGAGTTACTACAAAGCTTCTGCTAGTTGAACACTGTAGGTCTTTTTTTTTTTTAATTTTAAAGATGTGGGGTACAATTCGAGGTTAGGTATACAAATGTTCATTATGCAGGTATTCTTGTTGATGAGGTGTGCCCCTCCCTCTCCTGGCAGATTACCACTACTCTCAATCCCATATTCCCCTACACCCCAGGCAGTTTCCCGCTACTGCCAATCTTTTTCTTGTAGTATTATGATAATTGTTTGAGGTCTGCTTATGAGTGAGAACATGGGCTTCTCAGTTTTGTTTCTGTGATAGGTTGCTCAGTATTATAAACTCTAAGTCCATCCAGGTTGCTGTGAAGTTCATGATTTTGTCCTTCTTTATGGCTGTGTAATATTCCATCGTGTAGGTCTTACATATACTTACATATAGTGTTAACTGGACTTTTGAGTTTAAATTGTTTTAGTTGGTATTTAGCTTATTTGTATATCAACATACCATGCTTAATTTATTACTTCATGTATATTAACTTGAAACGACAAATGTCTTGATTCTAAATGTATTTATTTATTTTCTTCTCAATACTACACATTTAGCTGATCTTTATGAGACATGGTATAGTGAAATATATATCTTGAGATTGACATTTTACAATAAGATAATTAAACAAATAAATAAAGGAATATAGACTCTCTTTTCGAACTGGTGTCTCAAATATTATTTGCATAGGAGTTATAACAGCTTAATGTGTTCTCTTTGTCATTATGTAAAAACAATGTGAGATCTCAGGTCTGCCCAAACAGGAAGACAATGGTGCAAATTCACATTCTTGCAACTATATCATAAAATTCATTAAAAATCAACAATACCAAGAATTAGGCATCATATATTTTAACCTGCTACATTTTGCCATATTTAACTGCATTGATTTTGACACTATGCATAGAAAGTAATATTTAAGAAAATTATTGCCTTCTAAATAAAATGAATATTTAATAAATATTTTTTAGTACTCTTTTTTTCTGTTTGTCTTTCCTAGTTTAAAATCTACTCTGCGGGTTCGAGACCCGCCTGGGCAAGCGAGACCTCATCTCTACAATAAATCAAAAAATTAACTGGGCGTGGTAGTGCGTGCCTGTAGTTCCAGCTACTTGGAAGGCTGAGGCGGAAAGATCGCCGGAGCCCAGCAGGTCGAGGCTGCGGTGGCCGGGAGCGGCCACTGCACTCCAGCCTGGGCAACAGAGTGAGACGCCAACTCAAAAACAAAACAAACAAAAAAAAAACAATAAACCTCATGGACAGAATTGGCTTACTCTTTGCAATTCATCTGTCCAGAGGAGATAATTTCTGATAATCCACAAGACAGTGCCAAATGTGTTCATAACCATATGGAATATGAGAATAATACAAAGTAACTTATTCAAATTAAAATAATATGTGTATATTCCAAAGCTACAGAACTTGTAAATAAGTTCTGAAATATACATCATGTTTCTATTATGCATATCATTATTTTCCTTCATTAAATAGTATAAGCCAGAGCCTCTGGAACTTAGATACTAATCAATGTCACTAGTATTTGAATGTCCTTTGTGGATACTTTGTGCAATTGCATATTTTAAAAATTAGTTACTTAGTTTTAAATCCTCTTAGTGTTTTTTTTAATACTATTTATTCTGTGCATACCTGATAAGTACTAAGAGATAGAGAAAGAATGATATGCTGGAAATATCACTGTAATAAAAGGCATCGGAAAGTGGAGTCCTATAATTGTTCTGCCACTCACTAGTTGTGTGTCATTGACCAAGACATTTAACTTCCATACTCTTCTCTGCTATATATTAGGGCTATAACAAAATCTACCTTGTTCACAGCTTGGAGCTATAATGGTTGACTACATCAATGTAAGTGCATTGCAAGTTGCAAAGTACTAAGCACAGATAAAGTAGAGCTGAATCAATTGCTAACTTCAAGAATTAGTATCCTTTATGTATTATCAAGTATTTCACTTAACTCAATAAATAAAATTAGTCTAATTTTAAACGTATTCGGCAGCATCATTCAGGATTTTGTAATGTGTGATTTCATTTTGTTTGTATATAACTTAGTCTTCCCTTCCAACTGAAATCAAAGATTGCCCATTTTTCTTTATTGTCTTTACCAAGCATTTCACGTAGGCCAATTCAGAAAACAAAACATATCAGTTCTCACCTCTTACTCCACTTACTTTGCTGAAAGCCATCAAGTCAATGACTAGATATTCTAACAATCATCATTGTGTAATGGGCACACCAGAGTTGATCAAAGAAAATTAAATAACTATGTTGCCTAATATCTTTCTTTTGTCCATCTTACAAAGTTTTGCTGACTCTTTAGCTAATCAACTTCACCTCTAAACCTTAGCAACTGCAATAAAAAAGAAGCTACCAAAATATAGCAAAGTAGTGTGATTTAAAGAAGCAGCAAAATATCAATATTGTTATCACTATTTCACGACCCTTCTATTTTTAAAAATATAAATTGAGCAGCAAATGCATCAGGAAGTCATTTGAATTGATTCAAATGAAAGTTTGTTCCAGTATCAACATACGGTTTCTGAATTTTGCTTGAAATTATAAATGATACCTATACTTGAATAAAGTAAAGCAAGTATATATAACTGCAGTTTTACAAGTCAAAATTTGGCTAATTTTTTTTCTTCTTCTGTTTGACTACCAGCAGGGAAAATCAGGTAATGTAAACAGACAGAAAGAAAGACTGGTTTATACTGGGGTTTGCTTCTGACAATACTGGTCAGATATTGATTTTATTTCTGTCAACATCCTATTGTCAATAAAAAAATGTTAGTTACCTCTTCAGGTTAGTGTGAAGTCATTTTTACTGAGCTTGTTCAGAACTTAACTTCAAAAATGAACATAATTTTAGAAATTCTGTATCTAAAATATATGATATATCACAATTCTCAGTATATTTGGGAATAAATCAATACAGATTGCTAAAGAATTAAGTTATCCTCTGAAGAAAAAAAGATATGTATATATATTTGATACCTACTGGGAGTAGAGATAAGGGGTTGATGGAACTGTGGTATAAAAATTATACTTTAAAAAAGCAGTGTTTATAGTTTGGTATAATTTAAATTAGATTTCCCATTCCTAATATTATTCTAGGAAAACAGAAAGATAATTTATACCCTGAACGAAACTTCCAAATTACTTAGAAATGCCTCTTGAAAGAAACCACGTTTTTCCCATCTCTTTATGTCTCCAAAGAATAATTACTGTGAACTGCGAAAAATCTTTATTCAACAAAAAATTTATTGTTCTTATAATACATGTTGGAAAATAGCGTATAACAATAAATGGGACGTGGAACTGGCCTCTAAGTAAACTCATATATCATGCAAAACAACTTGGATATTTCCAAAAAGTTCAGTAGAATATATCAAAGAAACAATAATAAAATATCTATTAACATATTTTACTATTCCGCTTTTTCCTTTTGGGTTGAGAAGAAAAATGATTTAATATTTGTACAAGTACTTGGTAAAAAGTAAAAGTTATTAAGTATTTTTATTACGTCTGAATGTAAAACTCTAAACAAATATGGAACAATCACAAAATGCAAGATGAAAATGTATCTCAAATATTTCTGTGTAAATAGAATAGAGCCACTGAATTAATTATTCATTACTTCATATAATGGGGAAATGGCTAGAGTTGTATGAGATATGGTGATCACCTAACATCATGCTTTCCAGAGTCCTAAATTTCATCAATAGCATATGTTTAATAATCCATTATTTTATTCCAGGAATCTTATTTTTCATCATCAAGTTGCTATAATTTGGACGATCATTCCCCTAAACCTCTTGTTGAAATTTCATTCTCAGTATTGAAAGTGGGCCTGATGGGATGTCCTAGGTCATGGAGTCAGACACCCTCATGAATTGCTTGGTGCTATCCTCTTGGTAATGAGTAAGTTCTTGCTTTATTTGTTCCTGTGAGAGCTGGTTGTTAAAAAGTGCTTCGCACCCTTTCTTTATCTCTGTTGCTTCCTCTCTCACCATGTGGTCTCTGCACACACCAGCTCCTCTTCTCTTTCTACCATGGGTGTAAGCAACCTGGAGGCCTCACTAGAAGCAGATGCTGAGGCATGCTTCCCTTTTGGTTCTTATGTAACTACTTTTCCTATCTATAAGCTTCTAATATTTATATCCTGTCAACTCATTTATTGTCTATCATTGATGTGTTTATTTGGCTACTTTCACTATTTTTCTCTGGCCATCTTTACCCTGTATACTCAATTCTTACACCACCATAAAAATATTCTTTGTTTTTAACATCAATTTACTATTTCGTATTTAATTCGCTATAGCTGTTTTTAGGGCTGTATATAACTTTCAATTTCTTTATAAGTGCAATCATTATTTCCAGTACCTATTTTAATTATGCAATCATATGTTAATTAAATTATTTTAGTTGTAAGCAACTGAAAGAAAACTGATTAACAAAGTGAAAAAGGAGATTTATTACAAAGATATTTGGGTCTCTTCCTTATGTCAGGGCACCTAACATGGTAAGTCTGTAATTATAAACTGAGTGAGTGAAATTTTTAAAATGATAAAATCAATTAGGGCCAGCAATGAAAAGAAAATATGAAGACAAAGCACATTTTTCAATAACAGGAACTTCTAACTTTAACTTTCTACTGTTCTTTTCCACATATAAATATCCAAGGCATTCACTACTTTTCTACAACTATTGTGTCAATTTGACTAAAAGCACATTTTTTTGTGTTACACTATTGCTGGATTTTTACATTGTTAAATGAGAGACCAAAAAATTTTAGTTTTGGAAATAAACTAGATGAAAGGTATGTTTGAACTCAATTCCTTTATCCTTACTAGAATGCAAAATTTATTTGATAATGAAATAAAGTTTAGTTTAGGATAAGAAAATGTTCACTTTATAATTTGATCCTGAAAATAAGTGAATAAAATATTAAGCAAATACACTTTTATATTTTTAGTACTTTTCAATGGGACAATGTAGAAAATGCACAACACTTTATTGTATTAACTTTCTCCTATTGACAACCTTTATCAAAAACACCATTGGCTATGTCATGTCATAAAAGAGAGATATAACCCTGTGTTTGAAATGCACAGGATTCTTCACCCTTGTGCTAAATCTGTTTCTTGCATTTCTACCTTCCCAATTATCCCATCTTTCTACTGTCTACAATAACTCCCATTTGTCCTATTGTGTCACTACATACATTCTTAGTTTATTGATTTTACTTGGAATATGTTGTTATTAAGTGGGCACACAAAAACAAACATGCAAAAGGGCTCTGAGTAAGTTTAAATTGTTCAAAGTTTTGACAAGGAGAACATTTTACTTAAAGCTATTTTTTGTCTTTTCTATTTCTAGTTTCCCAGTTATGTTTTAATATTTAAAGTTGTTGACAATTTAACTACTAGGAAAGTGATGTTGCATAATTTTTGCAATTCTGTTTGTGCTAACGAATTGCATAGAAAGGTCTTTAAAAGATTTTCTTCTGATTCAAAAACTCAACTTGAGAACATAATGGCATTTCACTGTGAAGCACTAAAGACATTTTAATTGTACAAATATAAAGTCCTGGTAAAGAGATTAAAATAGAATTTTTTAGATACCAAAAGAGTAGATGGCATCTATAGCAAGAAGCCAAAAATGTGAATAAGTGATTTCAGAAGGCCACACTAAACAAGAGAAAATAAGTAGGTAAGAAATCTGGTCTGCTTGCCTCAAATGGGACAATTTTAAAGGGCCTTCCCAGCTCCAGAGATTCATAGAGTTTTGTTGAGACATCTGTTGCAATTACAAAGCAATTCGTATACTCCATATCTTTAAAACATTAATAGGAGAAGAAAAATTGTCAACCCTAGAATTCTATATCCAGTGATTGTATGTATTTAAGCGAACAAAGAATAAATTTATAAACCCTCTCTATGTTCTTTCTGGTAAACAGTCTTACAGACTCCAGAATTTTGCATATGCAGAAAAGACTCAACAATTCTCAGCTAAAAAAAAAAGATTTTAACTGAAATAGAAACTGCTATACTTAGAATGTCAAACAATAATAAAAATTTTAAAAAGCAGGTCAAATTTGGTGAAAAGGACACAGTTGCCTTGAAGAGGTTAAACAGAAATTCTACAAATCAGTCCTTGAATCCACAGTTTTTAGCCTAGGGTTAAGTAAAATCTGTATGGTCAGCACCATGGCCTGAGGGTGAAAGTGTAAACACCTACTGATATCCTAGTCTGGGGAATCAGAAAGCTCTAGCTTGTACAGGATGGATACTGAAAAGAATGAGGGTGTTTCAGAGAATAAAAGCTGGACAGGACAGCCTTCATATTTGTTTTCCCACATCCTGACAGACTCTCAAACTGCGACTCTGCAGAATAGACCCAAAGCAACTCAACTGGAAGGAAAAAAAAAGTGATTTGAACTAAGACAAAGTTGCTGCTTCATAAGAGAGTTTTCAATTTAAACTTAGTCAAGGAAGTTACTTAATAAGACAAATAAAATAATTACTAAATAGCTTACTAAAATAAATAAAAATCCAGAGCATATACTACTTTTCTAAAAATTATCATTTTGATTTGACTAAAAGCTCATTTTTTCAAGTGTTACACTATTACTGGATTTTTACATTATGGGATGGTAAACAGAGAAATTTTTATTTTTATTTCAGAATCTCCACAATTTGACATTTATATGTTCAAGATATAATCCAAAATTATCCAACATACAGACAGAAGATGATAGGTAGCAGTAGGCTAATGTTAATTGAACCAATTAATAGCCATAATATCAGCTATACTAGACCTAGTGCTTTACTGGAAGAGAGCAACACAGATTTTGGTACTTGATATGTGCAGTTCTTTTAAATACTGATTAGTAAAAGTGATCAAAATCAGTTCACATTCACTTGGGAAGAACAGCAATTTTTATTCACTATTTGCCACAGAACTGCATTAACATTCATGCTTTCATAATGTAACCCTGAGAATATTTGGTCCTCCTGACATTTCACGGCATATTCGGTAGTCCCCTACACTGAAGACTTCATGTTAATCAAACCTGCTAAGCAGGGGACACCAAACACTCCTAATGCCCTAGCCATATGCATATGAGTGGGCAAAAGAGAAACCCTACACATTTGAAGAGCGTGCCACATCAGTGTAGGTGTTAGGGTAAAATTTAGGGCATGTCATGACATCCTGAAAACATAGGGAACAATTATGGTGCCTTATTCCTCCAACACTAAAATAGTGGCACAGTACTCACTTATCTTTTATTTATTTGTTTAGGAGAGCATATATACAACATTTGGCAAGCATCTCTGATCCATTATCTAATAATGACTCAGAAAGCTGCCAGAATTAAGAAAGGAAACAGAAAAAGTAAGAACTTTGCCACAGGCCCAGGCATTGGTTAGTGTGCTCTGTCAATTGGGCAATATAAACTATTAAATCCAGTGGTGGTAGAGATATCCATCGAACTAAATACATTATATTGTGTCCCTGGGAAGCCCTAAAGGAGAGTTCTTTGTTCTGGAGGAATGCCATGCTTTCTGTAGCTGAAAATGACTCACTATTGGAAAAGTAGCTCCTGGCATGATACTAACACCTAGTAGAGACTAAATGTCTGACCATGGGAGATAAGTGACTGTGTAATTAGAACTGTCCATCAGAAGCTTGGTATTGTCAGAGCAATCAAGTCTTAAGGTAAGGGCAATGCAATAGAAATCTATTGCTCTATGAAAATGATATATATGGGCCTAAATAGATTCAGATAGCACACCAAATTTTTACAAAAAGTGACTCAGAATTACAATTTGCTTATCATCGATGCAATATTGCCTCTCTCACAGCTCGTACTTATGGCCTGTTAATAAAAGATCATGAGACTTGTCAAGAGAAAAGGAAGAGCCATATTTTCTATAAAAACACAGTCTACAAATTAGAGAACCACAGTCTTTAGTACAGGTAAAAGTATCCTCTTCAAAGAACAACAAGAAGGGTTTGTCTTAAGTAGGGAAGTTCATACCCTGGTTCCTAATCAGGTGGGCTTCTACAAACAGGGCATTTAAGTTTGTTCATTTCAAACTGGTTAAGTTAGTTGAGCCCTAATTGGATTACTACTTAAGTCCCCAATCAAAAGTCCCTTGGGTGTTTCTTCCAAGCAGCAGGAATGGAACAGGGGATGTTCTTGACCCCAATGATGGGAACTGTTCTGGCTCAAGGGCACAAAACAAGATGGTTGTCAAGAACTTTCTTTTCTAAGAACATAGGAAAGAGACCACTTTTCTCTCACCCTGCTATTATTTGGGCATCTCCATTAGCCAAAGGCGGTCTATATAATGTAGAGAGCTTGGAGTATTATTTATAGTATGGTTTTATATTCTCCCCTTTTTCTCAAAACCTGTCATAAGCAGTTATAATGGACAATTTATAATGTTTTGTTTTTTCTCATGTTGCTTCCAGGGTAGTGTAGTTACTTTCCCTGGGTCCATTTAGTCCCTCAGTGGGACTCCGTTGGCTGATTCATAGCCAATTTTGAACAACCTATGCTAGGTTAGGTAGAAAAGACAGGCAGACACCTGTTAAATGTCTAGTAGTATTTCTTGTTCGGGTTTGGTGTAGGCATCAGGACCCACAGACAAAACCTATGTGTTGAACTATTATCATTCAGCTTGGGGACTGGCTAAGGCATCTTGTTAAATAATCAAGAATCAATTTTAAAAGGAACCAAACACTTGGACCCAACAAGAGTAAAACCCTTAAAAACTGAAGGGCAGATTAAAACAAGCAGCCAGATCTGAAGTCGAGTGAATGAGAAGAGAAAACACACAGTCATGACGGGTACTTACAGCTTTGTACTGTTTTATGGGTGCTCAAATATGGAAACATAGAGGCTATTCTAGCATAACATAAAATGTTTAAAATACAAAGGATGCCTAAAGCTATGACAACCAACGCAGTAATAAGCGAAGGTAGTGGTTGAGTGCATTAATCTTAAACAAGGAAAGGGAATTTTACAGAGCTGGTCTAATATATTGGGTTATCTTTGAATCAGGTATCATCTTCCTAGCCTGGTAATGAAATGAAACTTTGGTCAACTTGAGTTTGGTGTCTTATACTGGCATTGATGTCTAAGATTCAACAGAGCTCAACAGCTTTGTTAGGTGACATAAATGTATCAAAGAGTCAACACCCTGTAACTTGGCAGTGCAAAGGTTAGTTAACACTACCTGGAAAGAGCCTTTACAATGGGGCTGGAAAGTCTTTCTATTTGGTGTCTTATAATCAACAAGCTGGATTCTGTGATTTTGGAGTTCACCAACTGATTAAGCACAAAAAATAATTGTACAACCTTGCAGTGGTTATTCTTTAGAGTTCTCACAAGTTTTTAGCAGTAGGCTAGAATGTATCTATGTAAAAGTGCAGAGAAAAATATTTCTTTATTCAGGTGGGTAGATTAACATATAGCCTTAATTAAACATCTGATGAAAGTTTACTAATGACAAGAAAATTTTGTTATTTCTGTAGTATGTAGCATTTTAAAATAAGAACAAAAGCTGTGAATAATAATATATTAGAATTCTATGAATTTATATAATTTTTGAAATATTTATATCAACAATATATCCATAAATTGAACAAAAAAATCTAGTAGCATTTGACAATGTTTTTGTTTCATCTATCAAATAATGCTAATTATTTAATATGTCTATAAGACAAGAGACACATCCTTTGAGGCCTTCTTGGGGCACAACTAGAAAATCCCCAAATCAATTCTAGGTCAAAAAAGACATAAGTTAGTATTTGATCTTATAGAAATGTCAAAGATGTTAGAAGTCTCAATATATTTTATCAAAATAAAATCACTAGTCATGGAAAATAATAGTCATTCATCTAACCCGAGTGATAACCAAAAGACTTCAAAAGTAATGGAAAATTTATATAAATGTAAAACTTTAACTCTTGAAAAGCTCATTTTTTCTATGTAATTAAAAACCTGATAAAGTCAAGACAAAAAATTATCTTGATAAAATATAAAATCCTTGTTTATTAGTCCAATTACAAAAAAGTTAAAACAATAACAAAAACCTACTGCAGTGTGATTACTTCTTTTTATAGAAAGCCCATTTAGATAATGTGAAAGTCAAATCTGATGAATAAGGTACCTGAATTAATCAAACACAAGAAGAAGGTGTCCAAGGTTATGAGTATACATAATAGTATAGAGAAATGTAAACAAGAAAACAAGTACATTGATCAAGGAATACAAGGCTCTCATTAGAAGTATGACAAGTTTTCTAGTTACATAAAACAATCCTGACATATCAAGAAAATCTAAAAGTACAGACTCAGGTTCTACTGGGGAAAAAAATTGCTTTTTGTAGGCCTGAAGATAAATATTTTTGTGTCAGGTCATATCAGTAGAGTTAGAACCAGAGAAAAAAGTTACAGAAAGTGACAAAAAGTTGAAGGGAAGCATTATGTTAGGCCTTATCAAAGGAAGAAAAAAAGTAAAAGCAGGAAGATTTTGCAAAAATTGATCTTCTGAGATGTAAAATTGAGAAATTTAAAAAAGAAACAGATTATAGAATCAAAATTCAAAAACCTCTTATAATTTTATTAAGAGCAATTCAATAATTTTTAAAAACCATGCTGTTCTAACCAAAATTTTAGTTTGTACTAGTGTATTTTTAATATTAAAGCTGAATCTTTAGAAAGACAATCTTTTTGAATATAGGCAACTTAACAACATGCACATTCCTTTAATACATTTCTATTTAACAAATCTTATACAGTTTGCATAGACTATATATGGCATGCTTGGACTTTCTTCTGTACTTTTCCTTTTAAAATAACTAGCTTTTCACCCAACGTACTACCACAAGAAAATGACTGACAGTGGTGGGAAATTGGGGATGGGGGGGCAATGGGATTAATGGTGATAAATATCTGTCTGGGGATGGGGAGACACCTCTTATCATCAAGGGTGCCTGAACGAAGCATTTTTGTATGCCTAACTCCTAACTGTACCCCATAATACCATAATAAAAAAAATTTTTAAAAAATTAAATAAATAAAAAAATAAAAAAATAAATAAATAAAATAAAATAACTAGCTTTTTTACTTTTACAAAAGTTAACCATATATAATTTTTTCTTATATAAAATATTTCTTTTTTAAACTTTCTTACCAAAAATATACATTTTATATGCATATAATTTTAGAAACATATTTTATATAACATACATTTTTTTCTTAAATGGAAATAACCCAGGCATTTAATGAGTATCAATTATTTAATTTCATAACACTTAAAAGTACAAATAACATAAAAACTTATACGGGGAGGCTGAGGTGAGTGGATTGCCTGAGCCCGTGGGCTCGAGACCCGCTTGGGCAACTTGGCGAGACCTCATCTCTACAATAAATCAAAAAAATTAGCAGGGCATGGTAGCGCGCGCCTGTAGTTCCAGCTACTTGGAAGCCTGAGTGGAAGGATCGCCGGAGCCCAGCAGATCGAGGCTGCAGTGCCTGGGAGCGGCCACTGCACTCCAGTCTGGGCAAGAGTGAGACTCCAACTCAAAAAAAAAAAAAAAAAAAAAAACTTATGCATATTTGTCCTATTTATGTTTGCCTAACTTACTTATTTTTAATATTTTACCCAGATTTTTATAGTAACTGAGATATCAGACACAACTTATCATTGCACGTTATTTTTCTGCTAACCATTTTTATACTTCAGGAATATCATGTATTTAATTAAATTAAAAACTTTGGGTTAAAAATAATGAATATCTTGCTGATAACTCAGAAGATTACATTGTTTTTATAAAATGAACAATATTAAATTAGCTTTGCTTATTAAAAGATCACACAAACAGAGGTTATTCTGCTTTTGACTGAATTTGTTTTATAACCTTTGTGGCAAACTATAATGCCTTAAAATATTTAGCAAAGATATCTGTAAAACAGTCTACCACTGTACCTAGGCAAAATTGATGTTAACAATCTTGAAAATATTTCTATTTTCACTTTACTAATAATTTTAGAGCAGTTTATTTATTAAAAATTTACTTAAAACACATAATCTTGGACAATATTTGACCTTATCAATTTATGAGTGTATTAAATGTATTAAAACCAACAGAATAAAATTCAAGAGACTTCTGGCCGATTATATCAGATTTTATTATGTTGACAAATATACAATATAATGCATGTACATATACAGAAACACATCTAAATAAATATACATACACGGAAAGATCTTATAGTTTTGATTTTAAGATTCTTGCCATCAGATAGTAACACAAACTCATCAGTTTATAAAAAACAGTTGAATCTTAATTATTTTTTCTGACAAAATGGGATGAAACCAAACTTTAAGTTTATTGTTTTGTTTTTCCCTTGAGAAATCTTATAGAAGCTGTGAACAAAATTTGGGGTATACCAGTTTCAGTTTGAGTCAGTTACCAATACACTGAATTGGACAAAAAATAAAATTAATGGTGAAAATGTGGCAAAATTATGTAAGGAGGCCAAAAGATGAGTTATTCTAACATAGTCCGTACAGTATTTGCTGTCTAAATTATTTTTACTTAAATATTGAATTTTTGAAAAGTATTTTATTATAAAGAGTGTGTCTTTTATGTGGGAATTTTATTTTTGCTGTATTTATTAGACTATGTCAGAATACCTGCAGAGTATTGGAGACATTTTGAGCCAAGAGAGTTTAACTCAGAGAAAAAAAAATCATAAGAAGGATAGGGGAGAGCTCTGGAAAAGAAATTTGAGCTAGCTTTGGCACAATATTTTATAAAGAAATAATCTTTGAATACTGAATGGTTCCCTTTTTCTTAATTTTTAACCCTCAAAATATTAATGAGGTATGCATATGCTAATTTAAATGTACAATTTTATAACCATGTTCTTTTAATTTAGTTTTAAGAGCCACAAAATATTTGAATGATCCCTATGGTTGCTTGAACATATTACCAGCTGGAGTCCCAGAGTATAACTTGGCATACCTAAATTTCCTGGGATAATTTTATCCAAAGTTTTAAATAGTTGCAGAGATGTTCTCCATACTTTTAAATATAAAGGCTGCCTGAATACTAGAAGGTGGCTGGTCAGAGACCAACCTCTTTTCTCCTTCTTAGAACATGAGTTATTCATAACACTAACCTAATGAAGGCATCGCTCCAGGGCAACAAAAGCGTGAGTGTCTTCACAAATTTTGATACATGACCAAATCTCATGAAATGTTAGTGCACCCTTAAAAATGTGAACATATACCACACAATGTGAGCACATCCCATAAAACCTGAAATGAGAGTGCACCCCATGAAGTACAAGCATGACCCACAAAATGTAAGTGTACTCCCCAAAATGTGAGCATACCTTAGAGATCCTGTGGAGCCTGATGCACAGGCTCCCTAAATGAAATAAAGACTTCAAGAACTCAACCTAAAAGGTGGAGGGAGATATTAAACCAAAGAGGGAATACTTGATTCCTCCCCAATATATTAGGAAAGAAAACTGAGCTCACAGGGGCTTTTTTAGGCACTGATGTGTTGGTTCAAATGGAACTGGGAAGGGGTGTAGGGGCTGCTTTAGGATCCCATTTTTGTCACCACAAATTATTTTTTAAACACACACACACACACACACACACACACACACAACATGAGACCTGTAAATAAAAAAAGGGAGAGAAATATTTTCTATGTAAAAACATTATGAAGATTGGGGAGGCATAGCCCTTGATACAAGTGAAAGTATGCTCTCCAAAGAGCGGAAGAGTTTAGCAAGAAAAGTTTTTGTCTTGATTCTCAGTAAGGGCCATTTATGCAAACAAATGATTCAAGCTTGTTCAGTTCTAATTGGTAAAAATAGTTGAGCCCTGATTGGACGGTTTCTGAAGGCCCAAGCCAGGAGTCTCTGTTGGATGTTTCTTCCAAAAGGTATGTGGGAGGCAAGTGTTTCTGGCCACAAACTTTCTTGGCTCTGGTCACAGAAATTGTTCTGACTCAAGATTGTAAATGAGAATGTTTGTCGAGATATGCTTTTTCCCAAAACAAAGGGAGCAGACCACTTTTCTGTTATTCCACTATACCTTCTTGCTTTCTTTATCTATACTTGTGCATCTCTACAAGCCACAGAGAGTTCATTTCAACTGGAGGACTTGGCTCTTTATTTACAATTTCATCTCACAGGTCTCACACTTAGTACAACTAGTTGATTAAAGATAAAACAAGACAAAACAAAAAGGCCTGATTTAGAAATGGGTCTGCTTAGTATATTTGTGCAATGCATTGTATTGTTTTTATAGCTCCTCCCAGTAGGGTCTAAAGGACAGTGATAAGATAATATCATCTCAGGCAGAATTTAGACAGGTGCAATTGAGATCTCTTTTGTATAAGGGTATAAGACCTGGCCTAAAGAATAAGTAAAATCTAGGAAATGATCATGTTTTGGCTAGTGGTTAGAGCATGGAAAGAACGAACTGAGATATAGACAGGAAGGTTTAAAAAAATGCATCTAAACAGATTTGTAAAGGTGACTTCAAGGTACACAAACCTTCATGTCTCATATCAAGGTATATCCAAAAGGATTTGCAACAGAGAAATCACTGAAATTTGTCATTGCAGAGCTAAAATAATATATATAAATATATTTTTTAAAGTGTAAAGTTCTAAAGTGGCTCAATAAAAAAATAAATAAATGAAACTTTAATGTTTTAATTTATACTTTTCCCTATGTACCAGACTTAGGCATCTTTAGGATTAATTTATTTTAAAACTTAAAATATTGTTTTAGTCATATATAAAATGAGTGATAGAATTTTGCAGGCATGTGTAAGATACTGAAAAGAGGTGGAGAGAGTTCTCAGTAAAAGACTTAAAAAATAGACAAAAATAAACTTTTTTGTTGTAGAGTTCACTAAACATTTTGTAATAAAGTTAATGGCATGATATCCAAACTTATTGCCTTGTAAAGTATGAGTTTTAGGCTTCAGAATTCTATAAAATAGGGCAATGTAAGTACAAAATAATAAGGAGAGATTTTAAAAACATGTCTCAAGAGTAGTAATATGGAGGATTTTTATTTTATCTTTTGTTTTGATATGTTTCTTCTTTTTTTTTATATCCATGGTCATCTTTTGCAATGGGAAAAATGACTTTTATTTTTTAAAAAGAAAAAATAGTTAAAAGTAATCATATTTAAAATTCTGAATGTGCAATGTCTTGGGAAAACAATAAATGTCAAATATTCAAATGTATTTGTTTATTTTAGGTTCTAGTTTTGATCTGTTTTCCTGAATTCAAGTAGCAAGACTTATTTTTTTACCCTTGAATGAAAGAACCAGCATTTAAAGTATTGTTTATAAGCTACAAAACAATGTTTGTTAATGACAGGCATTACTAATTTGCAAAAGAGTTTTAGGAGCTCAGATGAGGCAAACATAACTTATTCACTAAATCACAGAAAATTAACCAATTAAAATGAGAATTTCTAGGGGTAAAGTCTAGATTTTGTAGATTTTACTAGAAAATTGTTATTGATTTTGAAAACTATTAAGTATAAAAAGGATTTAATCATATATAACTAAACTAACTGAGCCAATTCAAATATCCAACTGTCTTAGGCCATGGTCTGTTGCTATAACAGAATACCAGAGATTGTGTAATTTTTATAGAAATCTGTATTAAGCTTATGGTTCCGGAGAGTGAGAGGTCCAAGAACATGACTCTGGCATCTGGTGAGGGTCATTTCATGGCAAAGGCAAAAGGCAAAACAGTGAGAGAGTCATGAAAGAGAGTTGGCTTTTATTACATAGCAAATTAATTTTTGTGATAACAGGATTAATCCATTCATGAGGGTAGAATTTCCCAACCTAATTACTTCTTAAAGGCCCACCTCTTAGTACTGTTACAATGACAATTAAATGTCAACATGAGTATTCAAGGGGATATTTAAGCTATAGCATTCTGCCCCTGGCCACAAAACTCATATCCTCCTTACATACAAAAGTCTTAACTCTTTTCAACTCAAAAGACCAAAGTGTGGCATTTCATTAGATATGGGTGAAACTTAAGGCATGATTTACCTTGATGTAATTCCGTCAGGTTGTAAACCTGTGAAATTAAACAAGTTCTGTATTTACAAAATACAATGATGGAAATAGGCATAAGATCGATAGCCCCATTCCAAAAAAAAAAAAAAAAAGCGACAAATGAGAGGGGTAACTGGCGTCAAGTAAGTCCAAAGCCTAACAGAGTAAACAACACCCAAGTCTTAAAGCTAAAGAATAATCTCCTTTGATTCATGCCCCCTTCCTAGATACACTGGGGTGGATATTGAGCTCCCAAGGGTTCTGGCAGCTCTATCCCACAGCTTTGCTGGGCGCAGTCCATGTGGCAGCACTTGCAAATTTAAATCTGTGCCTGCAGTTCTCCTGAGTGGGAGTTGTACATTGGTAGACCTGCATTTCTGGAGTTGTAGCCATATCCACAACTTCAGTAAGCATTGCCCTGGAGTAAAGGTCATTGTTCTTAATGAAATGTAGAACTGAAGAGAGATAAATTACAATACTTGGCAGAAGAAATATCTGGACAGCAGCATTCAGGGTGCTATGTGGTTACTTTTTTTTTTTTTTTTTTTTTTTGAGTTGGAGTCCCACTCTATGGGCTAGACTGGAGTGCAGTGGCACACTCACAGCCACCCCAGCATTGATCTGCTGCGCTCTGGTGATCCTTCCGCCTCAGTCTTCCAAGCAGCTAGAACTACAGGCGTACACTACCATGCCTGGCTAATATATATATATTTGTAGAGATGAGTTCTTTCCAAGTTGCCTGGGCTCATCTCGAATCCAGGGCTCAGGCAACACACTCGCCTCAGCCTCCCAAAGTGCTGGGGTTGCAGGCTGAGCCACTGAGCCCGGCCTACTTTTAACTGCATGTAGTGAGATGCAAAAGTAAAGAAATGACTTAAATATGCAAATTATAATGAAAAGAAAAGCAGAATTAAAATATTTGGAAAATTCCAAGCCTGACCATGTAAAAAGTAAAAAATGCAGGTTTAGGAGAGATATTAAAGATGTACTTTTTTATAACTATAAATTTTACCTAAAAATAATTTGGGCATGCATTTTAGTTTTCTCCAATTAAAAAAAAAAAAAAACTTTATCCAGTTCCCTTTGCTTTTGTTCATATTTGCATGTTAATAATTTCTGTTTTTGCCATTGCATTATTAAATGTTTCTTCTTTTTTTTTTTTTTTTTTTTTTGAGTTGGAGTCTCACTCTGTCGCCCAGACTGGAGTGCAGTGGCCGCTCCCGGCCACCGCAGCCTCGACCTGCTGGGCTCAGGCGATCCTTCTGCCTCAGCCTTCCAAGTAGCCGGAACTACAGGTGCGCGCTACCACGCCCGGC
>CAUYQG010078645.1:0-17775 GCA_963574415.1 Tarsius wallacei | reverse complement strand
ATCTCTACAATAAATCAAAAAAAAAATTAGCCGGGTGTGGTAGCGCGCACCTGTAGTTCCAGCTACTTGGAAGGCTGAGGCGGAAGGATCGCCAGAGCCCAGCAGGTCGAGGCTGCGGTGGCCGGGAGCGGCCACTGCACTCCAGCCTGGGTGACAAAGTGAGACTCCAACTCAAAAAAAAAAAAAAAAGTATTCTTTTATACGAAACACATAATGATATATAAATTTTCCATAATTTTCCATTCAAGAAAGCAAGTTTTTAAAGTAAAAAATAATAGTAAATTTTACATGGACACACTATATACAATCATTAAGCAACTGAGGTTTCTTTTTAGCTTCAGTCTTATTCTCTTGCTCCTCAGGGGGGAAAAAATACTATTATGTTATATTAAGCTTATTTCACAGAATTTTTATTCACCAAATCTCTTTTTTATGAACTAGCATTAAGATCATAATATG
This sequence comes from Tarsius wallacei, assembly GCA_963574415.1. Classification (NCBI taxonomy): domain Eukaryota; kingdom Metazoa; phylum Chordata; class Mammalia; order Primates; family Tarsiidae; genus Tarsius; species Tarsius wallacei. The sequence continues at coordinate 17,316 of CAUYQG010078645.1, read as the reverse complement.
TTAGATATGAAGAAAGAATATTAATAAATATTTAAAAATAGATTTTAAAAATTTTATTTTAACAAGTATTGCTAATAAGAGACAAGCATATTTAATTCTGTGTATGTATGAGCACTCATATGGAATCTCTCTCTCTCTCTCTCTCTTATCCATGGAATTTTTTGTTACAACTAATAGCTAATGAGAAAGCTGAGTAATTCAATAAATTCATAATTTTTATGTAAACTTTGTAAGTTATATATTCTGTGCATTTCATGAGGTTATATACCTAGTACAAGAATAGATATACCTAGTACAAGAACTCTTTAAAACAGAATTATGATAGTTTTACTTATTTATTATATTTATTTAAAAAATTTTTATTATAAAGATGTGGGGTACATTTCAGGGTTAGGTGTATGAATATTGATCATGCAGGTACCCTTGTTGATGAGATATGCCCCTCCCTCCCCTAGCAGTTTCCCTCAACTGCCAATCCCACCCCACCTCCCCTGACAGACAGTTCCCCACTACTGCCAATTGTTTTCTTATAGCATTATAATTGTTCAAGGTCTGTTTATGAGTGAGAACATATGGAACTCTGTTCTTTGTTTCTGTGATAAATCACTGAGTATAAGCAACTCCAAATACATCCAAGTTGATGCAAAGCCCATATATTTGTCCTTCTTTATGGGTGCATAATATTCCATCATGTATATGTACCACATTTTTTTAATCCAGTCCACCTTTATGGGCAACACGGTTGGTTCCATGTTTTTGTTGTTGTGAATAGAGCTGCAACAAATATATGTGTGCAGGTATCTTTTTTGTAGAATGATTTGTGTTCCTCCAGGTATATTCCCAATAGGGGAATTGCTGGGTCATATGGAAGGTAAATTTCTAGTTCTTTCAGGAATCATTTTCTTAAGGCTTTAGTAAACACTCAGTAAATATTTTATGGTTTTTGATTCACTGTATCATCCTAAACTCAAGATATCTAGAATAAAATTCATTTTCTTTCTTCTTGAACCAGTTTCTTTTATATGCTTGCTTATTTTTCTTAGTGCTGGCCTTATTCTACCTGGGTTACAACTTTCCTGTAGTCGTTGACCCTCTTTACTTTTATTTCTAATCAGTCTTCAATTTTTTTTTCAGTTTTCTTCCATGTCATTTTCATACATTCATCTACTTCTATTGTATGGCATTACTTCAGACATTTTTAAATTCACAACTGCTATTTTTTTTAACATTTGGAGTAGCTAAAGTTTATTGGAAGCTTATCATCTATTATGTGTTTTACATACATAGTCAGTTTTGTCATAATACAACATACAGTAAAACTACAACATTATGTAAAATTGTGCAACCACAGGGCTTATGTAAATAATGGGGTAAGAGACACAACAAATCAAAAACCGTGTCAGTGACATATCTAGGTTCTCTGATCTCTTCCATTCCATTTATCATGGCCAGATTAATTTTCTTAACAGGAATACAAAAAACATGCCCTTAGAATATGCATTTTCTACCCGCACGGATGAAAATAAGTTAACTAGTGTTTTCCTGCTGTGCCTCAACCCAATTTTAGAAGACTAGATATACTTTTATTAGATGTTCTATATTTCTCAACACTTTTTTTGCATTACCTAGCACATTTTTTCAATATTACATTTGCATGATTATTTGATATTTTTCTCTTTTAGTTGATTAATTATAAGCTTCAAGAAGGCAGGAGAAGTGTACTCATTGTTTATCAGTATACATTTAGCATTGAGTACTCTATATAGACAAAATAGATGCTCAGTACTTATTTTGGTGGAAAATGGATGAATTATTGAATAAGTTGGATGCATAATTTATATAATTATTTGTATTAAACTATAAAGTATTTTAATGTTTCTGATAGTTTGGTGAGCTGGTGCTGCAGGAATAAAACAAAGGATTGCAGAGGCAAAGCAACAGAGTTTATTCACTCCCCTAGATAGGAAAGGATGAACACTAAGGAAAGCATGGTAGTGGGCTTGAATATTGAGAGTATTTAAGGGTTCTACAAGGACGTAAGGTAGGGAAAAATGTCTCCAGCAACTACATTCTTGGATGTTGATAACATAGGTCTTGTTGTCAGGGCAACACATCTGTGACTCCAGGCTGATGGTCTGTCACCGAAGGCTGATCACAATAGATTAGGTCAGCTTGACCCTCCATGGCTGGAAGACAAATACTTAGAATGGAGAGCTGATTAGTACAAGGCATGCCTGGGGAATTACAAGACAATTATTAGAAATTACCTCCCTAGAAACTGATTTTGTTTTTTTTGTTAATGATTGGAGGGCATGTTCCTGGGAAAGCAAAGCAAAGTTTAAGCATAGCTAAAATGGCTGCCACAATGTCTAAAGTTACTCCATTTTGACTCTTTACCTTTCAGTTTCTAATTCTGTGTATAATAAACACTCTTTCTGCATTCCTTCTTCCAAGGTTTAAAATTTTCACAATTGCAATAAACTGTATTTACATTTTTTATTTTAAAAATTGTTTTGTAGTTTTCAGAAATTAAGATTTTGCTGGTGAAAGGCTAGCATTTGTCATACTTTATTGCTCACATTCAAATTGTTTTGAAGAAATTTTGCAATAATATAAACTTTCACTTTCCTTATAGTATGTAGCGGGAAGTAAATGTCTAAATTATTGTAAACCACTGCAGTTTCCTTTATACTTTTGTGGAAGTTTCATTTGTCATTGATTTGTGATGCTTCTATTTATATATATATTTTATTTTTAAATGAGCTGGACTTAGTTGAAAAAACTATGTAAATAAAACTATGTAAATATCATCATTAAAGTAATATGATGAACATCTACTATTTATCAGGCATAGTCTGGTATATATAAGAAGTTACAAACTTTTAAAATGGCAAAATAGGAAATATTTTAGGGTTTACGAGTTACATATTATTTGTTTTAACTATTCAAATCTCATGTCAAGATATGAAAGGAGACATAAACACTAGGTAAAGAATGGACAGGACTTTGTTCCAGTAAAACTTTACAAAACCAGTCAGTGGGCTGGCTTTGGTCAGTAGGCAGTAGTTTTTTGTGCCCTGGTATACATCATTACAGAACTATTAATACTTGTATTTAAATAATAATATAACTATGTACATGTGAATATGTTGCACATAAACATGTATGGAACATCTATGCATTATTCTGATACTTGATATGTTATTTTAGTTGTACATCTTTTTTTTAACATATTTTTTATTTTAAAAATGTGGGGTACAGTTAAGGGTTAGGTATACAAATATGCATTGTGCAGTTACGCTTGTTGAGCTGTACATCTTAATAGCTGTACATCTTAATAGCATGTATGAATTTTTGCATTAGCATGGAGGAGGTCTATGATACAGTGAGAAAGAAGACCCCATTCCCTTTATGGCGCCATACTCTGTCAAATTGGCACCTTTATATAACCCTGCTAACTCTAGAATTATTTTCAGTGAATTCTTCCAGAAATTGACATATTTAAACTTCTTGCATACCACTTTTTTGATTCTTTATATTTGATGCCTTAGATATTAGTCAGAAGTTTAAGAGCCATGCCATGCTTAGAAAATATTTCATAGATGGTCTCTATGATATCATCTTTAGCTGTACTTTTTGCTTTAATTCTGCTATTTTTTCCATTATATATGATACATTCAATTTTTGATAGCTCTTTCTTGATCAAATTTTATCATAAGTTGGGATTATCTAATTTTCTTTTTCAAAATAGTGATGCAAATTTTATTTTTTAACTATGATAATACTAAAGTATATTTGCAATAATGGTGTGCAGATTTACAATTGTCACTACTTATTTTCAAATATGTTTCTGAATTTGGCTTGCAGCCTTGACTTAGGTTGTTGACATTTTTATTACTGAGTGATGTTTGTGGGGATGTACATTTTTTTCTCATGTCTGGAATCAGAGATATGCTGTCATCATGAATTGGATTAGAAAGATTTTAATCTTTTCTACCTATAATTTTAAAACTTGAACTTTTTTAATTTTAAAGATGTGGGGTACAATTTAGAATTAGTTATACAAGAGGTCATCATTCAGGTAAAGTTTGGGCCTCCCTTTGGTCCCCACTTCACCTGGTTTGAGATAGGTACCTTTATTGATGTTTCCCTCCTACCCCATCCTCCCCTGGCAGTTTTCCGCTACTGCCAATCTCTTTCTTATAGTATTTAACTAAGAAAATTATGTCTTCTAAGACAATGAAAAAAATACATTTTTTGGAAAATACTGTGAAAAAAAATCCAGCTCAAAGTTATATCCTGTTAGGAAGGTTTTTCTTAAAGATTTGCACTTGTTAGTGCTCTTGATTTTCTGAAGCAATGGCTTTATATTACCTGCCAAAACCCATATTTATCATAAACCTGTAAAGAGTCAATAATTAGCTAAGACTAAATGAATACAGCAAATCAAAAATCTATTGCCCTTCTTATGCGGTAATGACATCCATCATTTATGGTTTAATAATTACCAACCTCCATGGTATGTTTTACATACACCATTTTATTTTATTTTTATTTAGTCTAATTTTACAACTGTGCAAGTACAGGATTTGTGCAATGATTTCTGTCGTCAAGAGAAGATTCAACTAAGATTTTAGATTTCAAATTCCTACGTTATCTGTTTATCTAGCTAGTAGTCATTTTTCTATTTATCCAGTCATCCCACCATCTGATTTTCCATGCTTTATCCTTTTCTATAATCAATTCTGAAAACAGGAGCTAGGGGCTGTTACTTTGCATTATAATATCTAAGAATTTGCTGCACATTAGTAAATGTTTGCTATAGCAAATGAAAAGAATCTATGTTTATGGAAATATGTTTATTGAAACTGTACATCACAAATTATGTAAAATTCTTGGAAACCAAGCGGCAGAACATCTGTTCTGGTGTGGGACTTATTTTACATAGTTTCTTTACATTTTCAGTTGAAAACTTGCTAAATTACAGGCCACTTCCTTGTAAGAGTGAAAGCTATTGTTATCAAAAACACTGTTTATTCATGTTCTCAGAAACTCGTGTTTAAGCAATATATAACAAGGCATGTTTGGCAGCTGCAAAGAAACAAATCTAAATATCTCCCAATAATAATGCTTAGTAATATGCACAAAGGAGAAATACATTTCACCACGTGGTTATCCATGCTGAGTGATTAAACTGAACCAGCTGTGATAAAAAGGACTTACCATTTCTAACTCAAGCTCAGCAGTCTCTCTTAAAAGTGCGTCTTCAATCAGAAAATACTTATAAGGCCAATGTAAAAGAGCATTCTTTCATAGACTTTATAAAGTGTTTGCTATGGTAACTAATAATCAACAGCACTTTAATAAAATATTTTAAAAATTTGGTCTGTAAACAATTTAAAGCCAAATGACATGACCATACGTTTCGAGGAAGTGTTTCCTGAGAGGCATCAGTCCTATCAAGTTTATTACAATAAAATGGCTCATTGAGTTTAGAGACTATGAGTGAAAGTAATATAATAATATTTTATTTTTGGCTGACTGGTTTTATAAATGCTAATTTGTTTTTTGAGAAAAACCTATCTTAATATTCAACTGATTATTACCAACCAGTTAATTTCAGAAAGCAGATTAAATGCTATAATCATTAAAATGGGAGCGTACCATAGTAGTTCATAGCACACATCCCAACCCCACCACCAAGAATGTGTGTCCTTTTGCAGATGGCTTAGCAATTCGTGCCTCGGTTTCCCTGCCTGTAAAACAGGCATGATATAGAGTCAGTCTCATTAGGACTGTTATAAAAATTAAATGAGTTAATATTTTTGACGTGTTAGGAGAGGTGTCTGGCACAGAGAAAATTATATGTATTTAAAAATTATTCATGTATGTAAGCAATCTCTTCCTTCAACCTAAATATAGTGTAAAATAATAAAAAAGAATTTACGAATACCTATATTTACATTACTAAAGTGATTTTTTTAAATTTATAAAAGTGATTTATACCAAAAACAAAAAGAATAGAAAATACAAAGCAAGCCGGGCTCAGTGGCTCAGTCTGTAATTCCGCGCTTTGGGAGCCTAGGTGAATGGATTGCCTGAGCCCCTGGGTTCGAGACCCGCCTGGGCAACTTGGCGAGACCTCGTCTCTACATTAAATCAAAAATTAGCCGGGCGTGGTAGAGCGCGCCTGTAGTTCCAGCTACTCGGAAGGCTGAGGCGGAAGGATCGCTGGAGCCCAGCAGGTCGAGGCTGCGGTGGCCGGGAGCGGCCACTGCACTCCAGTCCGGGTGACAGAGTGAAACTCCAACCCAAAAAAAAAAAAAAAAAAGAAAAAGAAAATACAAAGCAATTCCAGGTAAAGCTAATATAAAATCCATAATACCCTGATAGAGATAATAGGTACACAATATTTTAATGCTGTTTTTTATTCTCTATGCATACTTCATTACATATTTGAGAACATATATAATACATCATTTTGTGTTGTTCTTTTTCTTACTTAATTCCAAGTCAAAAGCATTTATTTTGAAATGTTTTGTCTTTTGATAAACAGCATTTTAATGAAAGCATACATTTCATAATAAATATATATCCTTATTTACTTTACTATTCTTACTTCAAGGCATTTTTTCAATTCTATATCATAGATAATGAATGTTTTGTGCTTTGGATATATTTTAGTTTAGACATCAGATTATTTTAATAAAATAGATTATGAGTAAAATAGAGTCATGTGACCTTTTCTTAATATTTTAGTCATAGTGTATTTCTATTGATAGGTTCCCTTGTACTATTCATATGACTTACAAATGTGGTGAAAATACTGAGATTCATTGAATTTGAGAAGAAAACTTCTAAACTGGGAAAGTGATTTTTAATTTGGCTTGGTTCTTGGGTAAATTGAAACCCAAAACTAAACTTGTTGTCTCCATTGATAACCTTTTCTGGTAATTTGTGAACAAAAAGTACTATATATCAACAAAAGGGAGACTTCGTCATACCCATGATAAATGACTATTTATAACTAACTATTCAACCTGAGTTGTTGAATTTGAAAGTAGTTTCTAAAAGAAGTGGCAGTTACATTTAAAATGCCTTTCTTATATTCACTGAAAGCAGAAATCTGGCTGTATTACCACAACAAATTTCTCATTTTAAAACCATAAAAGATGTAGGGAAAGTATCAAGTAACTCATACCAAAATTAAGAATATTTTTACAGCTCCAAAAATCACAATGCTGAATTTGTTTTTGGTAATTAGAAGACTTCAGTGTCCAGGATGTATTATCCAACTGGACAATATGACTGGCAACAATACTTTTACCCAACAATGGAAAGGTTGGATGTTCAAACAGACCATCACTCCAAACCATCCAAGTCACATAATTGCTGTCGTGGCATCTTTACTGGGATCACACACGACTTGCAGATGTATCAAACTGAAGTTGAGAATTTATTATATCTTAATACGTTATGTAAGATAGTCTCTAGTTCTTAAGATCTGTTGATCTGCTAACTCTGATGTGATCCCATCAAGTTTATATTTATGGAATACTTCTTGGGCTACGTTTCTTTGTGATGCTTTCTATTCATGGTATGAGATAAACTTCAGCTGGCAGGAGTTTAAAGCAGGGCAGAGGGCTGCTGAGTAGGGCAAGATCAAAAGGTCTTTTCTAGGAGAAATGTGAATATGATACATACATCTGTCACACCAGTGTAAATTAATTATGAAAAAGTTGTCTCGGATTTAGTTTTCTTAAGGTAATCATTTAAATATATTTTAAAATCTGTTCAATTATCTTATTTATGTTTTCTGATAATCTAATTGAAACTTGTTATTTCTCATGATTAAAATAATTAAACAAAAATATTTTGAAGACAAAAAGGCTACCCTTTTTAAAGTGATGAATTATTAAATATGGGCTTCTTGTTGAACTGCCCTTGTTATAGTAAAGATTTGAAAGGTACAATTTTTAAAAATACCAAATTAAAAAGATGGTTTTTGAGATTCTTTTCTTATTAATTTTTAAGTATAATGAAATGCATAACGGCAAAAGGTCTTGCTTCAATATATAAGCTTATTTGGATTAAGACAATCTAGTTCACCAAGTATAACTTGTGCAATTCAAGGGGGTAGGATACCGTTCACATATTCCAATACATAAATCGTGACTTCACAGAATGTTTAATACAACATTTCCATCACTGCGTGTGGTCATTCTCAAGTTAGTTTTAGCTATGTGTAATACTAAAATATTCTTAAAAGCTCAGTAAAAATGTTATTACTTGCCATTAAGGAATGTTCTACTCCAGACCTATGAAGTCTCTTCTAATATATTTTTATGCTTCTTGGATCAAGTTAATCAACTCATTTTACTGATTGCCAAAGGAATATGTTAACTTTTCGGTATGCAAAGATGAAGCTGATCCTATACCTTCACTGAGAAACTCATGATCTAAAATAAGAATTTTAATAAAGTTAAAAAGTGACAATTTTATGAACATAGGAGAAACGTTGTCTGCCTGGCACAGATATCTTTGAGGTTTTGCAGGAGAACTGAATTTCTGAGACACATCTCAAAGGATGATACAGAAAAACAAAGGAAGAGAGACATTCAAGCAGAAGAAATAACAATACTTTATGTAAAATTACGACACTACAATTCCTTTGGTGAAGTTTGAATACAGATGGTGTAGATTGTGTGACAATCTAACTGTTAAACAGGAGAAAAATGATGGAGGGCATTGAAAAGCAGGCACCGAACTTGTGTGCCATCCTGTATGATAAGTAAGCATAGAAAAGTGTTAGTAGATGAGTGATATTTTCTTTCTGGCCTGAAAATGAAATCTAAAAAGAGCAAGCCTGGAAAGAGAGAGCAGTTGAGAAACTATGTAATTATCCAGGTGGCAGATGATGCCAGACTGCTAATATGAGGGAAAGTGAATAGAAGATGGGCTTAAAAAATATTTAGGATTAAAATTGACAAGGACTTGTGTTTGGTACATTACTAATGTTTTACAGGGCAGATAGAACTCAACAAAATGTAAGTGAAAGGCTTTAAAGGAAGTAAACGTGACCTAGACAGACAATAGAATTTGAAGTGTTTCTCAATAAGTGGGTCTCAAACTTGGATGCACAAAGGAATTACCTGGGGAGAATCAAAAAAATTGAGATTTAATTCCCTCCCAAGACCAATTATATAAGAATCCCTGGTGATGGGATTCAGGCATCTGTATTTTTAAAAAGTATCCCTAGTGGTTTTAATGTGCATGCAGTATTGAACACCACTGTTGTCTAAATCATTCTCCAGATGTGCTTTTAACTTATAAAACAAAAGAAGAGTAAATAGAAAATTAAAATAGTATTAAGAACAAACTTGTATCCTGAAATTATGCAGAATATAAACTCTGTGCATACTTTATATCATGGCAATTTTAAGAGGTAGACATATTATTATGCAAGTTGTGTACTTAGAAAAAATAAAGTATGGGGTGCATAAGCAAATTTCTCAAGCTCATTCAGGTGTTAGGTAGCATAGACTAGACTTGAACCTGAATCTGTCTTATTCCACATTCCATGTACTAAAACTTAAAATATTGTTAAAAATATATCTAAAGCCATATAATTGTTTATGCTATGATGTATTTAGTTTAACAATTTTTTAAAATATACCTTTACAAAATGTTATTCTTCTCTCTCTGTGAAGTTTTAGAAATTCTATGGAAATTTTTGCTAGCTCGTTCTGGGATATTTACAATAAATAAAAAGTAATCTTGGGGAAACAAAAGTTTAGTTGACAAGAGAGTTAGTAAAAGAGAATGCCAACTCATGGAATATTTTCAGAAATTTTAGAAACACAGAGAAATTTAAAGTAGAACACAAACTACCTTGTTCAAATCAATTCAAATTAACTCTGCCACTAACTTGGCACATCTTATGCCATATTTCCAAAGAATAAAGCTCTGTGAAAAAGAGACTTTTTTCTGTTTTGTTCACTGATTTTTTAAATATTCAAGTAACAATAACATGCATGAAATATCTCATACAGAACATTCTGTACCAACTGTCCTTGAGCACAGTATACTTATCAAAACTGAGCTTTTAAATTTCCTCAATTTCATGGACATTCTTCTGCAATACATATTTAAATAAATATCATTTGTTGATTTCTACTTGAGAATAATGGATTATTTTTTTATGTTGAATTTCCTTTGCCTTCCACATTTTCCTTTATTTATAACTACTTAATCAACTTGCCATTTTTCATCTTTCTTCACTGTGGCTTTAAAAACCCTATTTGCAATAATTCAGTTTTCTGTACTGTTGAAAGTAATCCTTGCTAATGCAGATTGGTTTAGTCTTTAAAGATATTGACTTTGTTCTCTATGTTTTCTTAAGTTTTGAATTTTACTTTTCATATTATTTTTTATTTTATTTATCACATTTGAAGAATTTATGTTTTCATTTTATTGATTTTAAAAAAATTTCTGGGTTCATTTTTCAAGTTGTGGGAGGTCTTATGTATTTTTTTGTTTTATATTATGCTGTAGTGTCCTGAATATTTTCATTTTATATCTTTTTCTCTTGTTTATGCTTGAATGTTTCTGTCCATACACATCTTTAAGTAATCTTTTGATTTTCTTTTCTTTGAATCTCAGACCAGTTTGATTGTCTATCCAACATACTGTGAGAACAAGAAATTTTATGTCCTATGACATTTTTGTAACTAAAGAAAATGGTGAGGTGAGGGGGTTTGCTTAGCAAGGATGCTTGCTGGCTTTGCTACAATGCCTGAGTACTGCTCTCCTTTCTTGCTGGGTTAATTCATATGTACATATGTTTTATGTACCCTTAGAATTTGGGTTGTTTTGTCAAAATATTATTTCCTTTTCTGAGTTTCAAGACTCATCTGCTGTCCTGGTATCCCAGAAGCCATTTTCTTTTCTTTTCTTTTCTTTTTTTTATTGTAGAGATGAAGTCTTGCCAAGTTGTCCTGGCTGGTCTCGAACCTGCAGCCTCAGGCAATCCCAAAGTGCTGGGATTACAGGCTGAGCCACTAAGCCCGGCCAAGAAGCCATTTTCAATAGTTCAAGCATATATAGGCATAAAAAATAATCCATTATTCTCAAGTAGAAATCAACAAATGATAAAGATTTTTTGGTTTATCTTAAAATGCTGCCATGTTACTAAAACTTCACAGATTTAGTCATCTCTATAGTGTGGATTCTGGGGAATTGGCATTTATGTTGATTCCACACCTCTCCACTTATGAATTGTACTGTGATAAACTAATGAATGCAGGTGACATCTTTCTCTAATGACCTCTTTTACTTTGGGTAGATATCAGGTAGTGGGATTGCTAGATTGAATGGTAGCTCCTTAATTACATTATATTTTGTTCTTTTTTTTTAGTATAGATGTTTTTCATTTCTTTTTAGTCTTTAAAAAATACTTTCATTTTTCTTTGAGACATGAACACATATTTCTAGTTTTTAGAGATGAGACTAATAGAGGCAGAGATTATGAAGCTGTTAAAGTCTATGGTAAGTTACATAAATACTGTATGAACAGGAGAAGATGGAAATAATAAACGTAGATGATAGGGTTGACTTCAAACTTGATGTGGATATAAGTAAACTTCTAGGAAGTTATGAGAAATATGAGGAATTTATGCTTGATCACTTCTTTTAGGTGTAAGAAATTTAGTGGGGAGAAAGATTGGGTTATAATAGGTGATGAAATGAAAGAAAAAAAAAAACCTAAGAGAAAATAGTGCCAACTAGTCTTTCTAGAAACTCTTGTGATTGTAGCTTTTATCTATCCTTTCCACTCCTACCTATGCAAGGCATACAAACATTTTTACCTATTTGTTTGTTCTCTTTAATTTTTGTTTTGTTATTCTTTCTCTTTTGCTCTATTCCTTAATAGCATGCTCAATGTCATATGGGGGTTCAGAGAGTCAATAGCTTTTTGCAATCTAAGGTAATCTTAAATGACATAGAGATATTGTACCATCAACTCAATTATTCAACAGAATGGAGGGGAAGCATTAGTTCAGTTCAGGAAATATAATTTGTTTGCTTTTGGCATGTGATTATGATGCTGCTCAATGAAACAGTTACTTTTCAAAGTCATATTTGCCTGGTTGAGTATACGAACTAATTCCTGTTATCTAGGCATAGGAAGAGCAGAAATAAATTTTATTTTGCTTAGAATTATTATGAAATTCAACTTTAAAATATTTTCATATAAAATACATATCAAGGGAATATTGGAAACCAGGTAAAATTAGCTTTCTAAGTTAGAAAAGATAGTATTCAAAACGTAAGAAAAAAAGATTTATTTTGTAGACATAACAAAAGGTAAGTCTGCCTTTGGGATGTTTAAATCATGTATTATAATTTTCATCATAGGTAAAATTAGTTACTTGTTTTTGGTAATAATACGTATTAAAAGTGAGGATTACATTTATTCAACTGTCTATGTCAGAATTCAGAAGATGGAAAAAAATGGTCAAGTTCACTTATTTATTTTCCTTTTCTGTTGTCTGAATTCTTGCTTTTTAGTTTTTAGTATAATTGAAATTATGATGAAGAAGAGTGAGGCATTATTGCTTGGGCTAGTAGCTCTGCATTCATTTTTTATACCCTGCAGCGAATCTTTGCACTTAGATTTGTAAAGGACTGAATTGCACCAGGGTAGAATTTGTTTTGTACATTCTCATTCCAGCATCTGGATAAAGCTGCAAGGCATTTAATGTGATCTCAAAGCCATTCATCCATCGAAACTCCCTGTTGCGACAATGAGAATAGAGAGCTGTTTCTTAAGCTTGAGGCACATGTATAAACTACTTGTCCTAAATTTTTTTATTTGAGTTCAGCTTGAATGATTTATTCAAAAATATTTTGTCAGTTCAAGTTAATCCCCTGTATAAGATACGAGAAAAGTATGCTATAAAAATACTGAATTTCACAAGCTTTATGCGTACTCACTATGAAACAACAACTTATATTTGTGTCTGAATATACACTCTGAGAATACATACTTCTGAAATCTGCTTAGATGTGCAATGGGAATAAATTGATTACTTGTGGTTGACATGATGTTGTATGGAGTCAGGGACTGTCAATATTTGTTCTTTGTCCTGACACTATTTGGATCAGTGCCATAAAAAAAAAATGAAAAATTTCCTGAAGATTAAATGCGAAAAGCTTTATGTGATAAATATGGAAGAAATATGATCTTTTAGTGTATTTGAGTATGCTTATTTTTTTTATATTTCTGACATACCCGTGTATAATATGTTTTAGGATGGAGAGTTATTTTGCAATGAAAGTGGTCAATACATATGAAGGAAGTGACAGAAAATTACTCAAAGAAACTAGAGAAGATCTCCAGAGCTTGGAATTATATGTTACAAAGTTTGGATATACATTTTGGGCAAATGGAGATTCGCTGAGAAGTTTAAAGACAGAAAAGTCATTTATATGGTTAGATTTACATTTTTAAATTTTTCAGTTGCTAGTAATGAGGACCACTGTACATGTAGTAATGCTAGAGATTAAAAAAAAAAACCTAAGATATAATTGTAACAATACAGGTGGAATATGAAAATCATGGGCAAAAGAAGTTGTAATCAAAGAAAGTTAAATAAATTGAATTAAATTGATTCTTTACCCATTAACTGAATGAAATAAATGTTTAAAATAACCCCCAATGTTTTGGTCTAGGTAGTTGAAGAATGCTATTAATATTACTACTAACCCAGGTGAAAAATGGGAAAATGCCTATGGAATATCTTATAGAGATATTTAGTGACTTATTATATGTATCTAAAACATAAGAAATAATTTTGAGGTAGAATCGAGTTTTGGAAACCATTTGTCTATTAGTAGTAGTAAACACTGTGTTTTGCTGAAAAGGCACATTGAGTAAGAACAAAATTAATTATAGTCATGAATAAGAACACACAACTGAGTTTATCAAAATATCAGAATTATTTCTCCCTCAAAGCTTATATATTCATCCCAATTTAATTTTTACCTGTCATACTGTGTGATTTCCAAGATATCCATCTTCCTTTTGCCTTCTGGTAAGGGCCACATTGCTTGGCCTTTGTTTTCTATCATCCTGTAAGCAGTGCTTTCCTGGGAACCTCTTTACAGTTTTGATAAGAAATGATCTTTTCTGAATGTACTGATTATTATTTTCCCTGAAGTTTTTTTCTCCTATTCATAAGGCGAGCTGTAATGTTGTGTGGTCTTTTTCAGTGCTGAGGATAGCAGAAAGTGACAGACAATATCCCACAGGCTAAATTATATTGCTATAACAAATAATGTCCAGATTTCAGTGACTTAAAACAGCGATGTTAATTTCTTGTTCTTGTTAAAAGTTGATGCTCTGCCCCACATCATCATTACAGTAGAACCTTATGATGGCTCTCACACAACATTTTTGTTCACCTATATTGTGAAAAGCATAATTATGCTTTATAGTAGAGAGTCAGAGATACAGAATTCAGCAACAGGGACAGGGGTAACAACAAACATTTTAAACAACGCAATCTGTCACACATACTTTATGTTTAACTATGCAGTTATGTTATTAAAGATAGCTCAACAACATCTCCTTTTCTACCTGTTCTGTTCCTCTCTAATGGAAGGCAGGGCTTGTTATTTCTTTTCTAACTATACCTCTATTATGGCTTAATATAATGTTATTGTTTTCCTTCTATTTACAAGTAAAGTTTAGATGTCTTGCTTCCTGCTAAATGCAGTTAACACAGAATTGCATCATAAGTTAAGTCACCGGTCTGGTTTTCAACAGTGGTTCACTCTGGTTACATCAACTTCCAACAAGGAATATAATTCTTGAAGCTAGGGTCTGCCTAACATTTTAGATAATTGTTGCAGTGCTGGTTCAAATTCAACCATCATTTGATTTTCCTGTAGACAGTTTAACTGTATACATACATACAATGCCTTAAAACCCTTTCTAAGTTTAACATTAAAGTAATAATGTATTATTGCCTTTTGATTGTTTATTTATACAGTGTATGTGAGTATAAATATCCTGTCCATCCATAGTATCCTCTTAAATGTTAAAATCATATCAGTATTCAGTTTGTGTCTTCTCTTGTTAGATAACAAGGAATACTATTTGTCACTTTATCCTATTCCATCATAATATAAAAATTGTGAGTAGATCACATGATTATCTCTATCTTGAGAATAAGAATACCTATATTGGTAAATTCTTATACCTATGGACATTTTTTTAATTAATTAAAATATGTTTTTAAACATAACATCAACTCCATCTTTCACTGTTTCAGCATATCTATTCAAACAGTATCTAGCTACATATCACTCCCAGATGTCATTAGTAAGTCATCTGCTTAAATATAACTACCTTATTTTGACCTAACTCAGATTCTTTCCACTAGCAAATACATTACCCCTTCTTGATTTGTTCTTTCATTCTTTCGTACAGTTTACTTTAAACTGCTTGATTTCCTGCCCTTGTACTATTAAATTCCCAACTGGTTGCCCTTGCCTTTTCTTAATCTGTTTCTAATCAATTGATTATCTACTTAAGTAAGTGTATGATCCATTAACTTTTTCAGCACTGAAATAATTTTATATTGCATGTAACCCCATTTGCTTTCAGTATTACAGGTCAAAATCTTCTTCTTTTTCTTTAAAGCCTTTATTCTCTGCCCTGATCTCAGCCCTGATGACTCAGCCTACACAATCTTATTCTCCACCTCATAGTTCCCCTGTTATTATCTTTAAACTTATGCAAACCCACTATTTCTAATGGTCCTTTGTATTGTATTCAACTCTACTATCTAATCTTTACCACCAGATTTTAATGAATATTAGTCAAATAATGAAAAGTGAAAGCTGATACTAAAATAGATGAGTTAGACGATTAGCAGTATAGCATTTCAATATAGAAAATATATTATGTTAACTGATAATACATGCAAGAAAAAACTACTGCAGAAGTTTTTGTATATCCTAGTCATATAAACTTCATAGAAGCTATAATCACCATTGTTCCCCCAAAATATGCATATTAAATGCACTCCTTTTAAAAATATTCTATTTAACTTTGGCAGTAAAATATTGGGTGCATAATAAAGCAATTTAATAAAGATTTATAACCCAGCATATATTACTATAAATGAAGTAATCATTTCAAGTTTTACAAAAAATATTTTATTAAGAAAATTAAGTCAATGTGCAGAACATAACAATTTACTCTTTTTTCTCCATAGTCAATGAAAATATCAAAGCCTAAATATTAACGAGATTTGGGTGGACTGGTAACTGATTTATCATCAGATTTCATATTATTAGAAAGGGATATGTCGGATGGCTGAAGAGAATTGTTTTATGTTTATAGGAGATACAAATTTGGACAGAGAATAATTAAGGAAATGTTACTTTTTCACTCAACAATTATTATCAAGACATTACAAAGTGCCAGGTACGTAGTGTACCAAAATAGCATCAAATTGTGTAATGCTAGCCAGTGTGGGATAAGGCATAAAATCTCAATGGTTAATACAAAAGAATAAAACACACACACACAAAAATATTTATCTAAGAAAGGTCAAGAAGGTCAAGATAATCTACAGAAGGCACATCTCCCATAGTGGTAATTTAGGGAGCCACCTTTTTCCAGCAAAGTCCATTGTCATATGCATCAAGTCAGGAAAAAGAAAAACAGCATAGAAGATAACAAGTGGAAACTTTATATGAAAGGTTATGAAAGAGTATATATTGTTTTTATTCACTGCTCATTGATTAGTAATTATAGTTACACCAAACTATAAAAAAGGCAGAAAAATATTGTATAATAGTGTACTCCTCAAGTAGAGAAAATAGGCTTGGTGAATGACTAGCCTGCCTCTGCCACAAAGATGTATAAGATATAGTACCTTACCTTTAAGGCATTCACAGTCTGTTTGGAGAAACTGGCAGATGGATAGATATAGAGTGATGAGATCTTTAATAAATATACATAGATAATGATGATGAACATAGAACATGGTCAATTTTTTTTTGTTGGGAAGTCTGCTAGATTTGGTAGGAGTGGAGTGCATTTGAGAAAAAGTTCATGGGAAATGTAATTCTTGAACTAAATTTTGGTAAACAGTAGATGTTCTTCAGTCAGATGGGGCCAGGGATTAAAAAAAATTCAAAACAAAGAGAATTAAGATGAAAGCACTAGAGGCATGAAAAATTTTATATTAGGATAAATGGAGTTGTTTATATTTTTGGATTGATGTGCAACACAGATTT
>CAUYQG010078642.1:0-16519 GCA_963574415.1 Tarsius wallacei | reverse complement strand
GCAAGCGAGACCTCATCTCTACAATAAATTAAAAAATTAGCCGGGCGTGGTAGCACGCGCCTGTAGTTCCAGCTACTTGGAAGGCTGAGGCGGAAGGATCACCGGAGCCCAGCGGGTCGAAGCTGCGGTGGCCGGGAGTGGCCGCTGCACTCCAGTCTGGGTGACAGAGTGAGACTCCAACTCAAAAAAAAAAAAAAAGAAAGCTTGTATGGGGAAGAGCGGCCCTGAAACCTACAGGAGGCTTTGAGGATTATGTGCACAGCAGTGGTCTGATTCCTGCACCAACAGCCCATCCAAGGTCCAGGGTATCTCTCCAACAGTGTCTGCTCGTGTTCAAATGGCTGCTCAAGAAACCTCAGATCAAGTCCCAGGTCTGCCACTGGGAGAGTTGCCCACAGAGGCACTGGCTATCCCTACTTCTCACTTTTTCATGTCTACCTAATGAAAAGGTTAAATTCTAAAGTCCACTTTGGCTCTAAAAACCCATAGGTGTATGATTTTTAAAAATGGTCAAATCTTTACTGATTTCTTGACATTTTTAATGTTTTATTAAATATATATTTTCTCTAGTATATGCTATCAATTTGTTTATATGTGAGTCACCTTTCTCTATCCCTATCCCTCTCCTCCTTCTCCCCCTGTCCCTCCCCCTCTCTTTTGAGCTGGAATGCAGTGGCATGATCACCATTCACTGCAGCCTCGACCTCCTGGACTCAGATGATCTCTCTGTATCAGTCCCCTGAGTAGCTGGGACCACAGGCACACGCCACCACATCCAGTTAATTTTTTTTTTTTTTTTTTGAGACAAGGTCTCACTATGTTGCCCAAGATGGTCTGGAACTCCTGGGCTCAAACAAACCTCCAACTTCAGCTTCCCAAAATGTTGGGGTTGCAGGCGTGAGCCACCATGTCTGGCCCTTTTTCTCTCTCTTTTTTATTTTATTTTTTGAGCTGGAGTCTCACTCCGTCGCCCACTCCGTCGCCCAGGCTAGAGTGCAGTGGCACGCTCCCGGCCACCACAGCCTCGACCTGTTGGGCTCAGGCGATCCTTCCATCTCAGCCTTCCAAGTAACCAGGACTACAGACGCGTGCTACCACACCTGGCTAATTTTTTGATTTATTGTAGAGACGAGTTCTCGCCAAGTTGCCCGGGCTGGTCTCGAATCTCTTTGTAAAAGAAGACTGCAGTGCAAGCAAACTCTTAGAGGTCCTTGGAGCATTGTGAATGATGATTTCTGATTCATGGGAATTTTTCATTGTGGAAATTTCCAAGTATCTACGTGGTAAACTCAGCTTCTGGAGGACAGCATAGACTTCATCCTTGAGGGAGCAGACACCTTTTTTTCTACCAAGGCTGGAAGGTGCTGGTTCCAAGAGAAGCCCTGAGATGCCAGTGACCTGCTGCCTTCAGCAAATGCTGCAGGGGCCAGGCTGGGCCCCACTGGAGAGCAAGGGGCAGTTTGTCTCCAGAAACTCCTGCTTCTCTCTCCACCTTCCTTTCTTTTCCTCTTTTCCACCTGGGGACCGAGCATCCTTCCGGCCCAGTTCTTGCCATCACTAAGGAAAGTGTGCTAAAGGCAGCTCCCTTGGATGTTGGAAAGTCACAGCTCTGGTTCTAGAACACCAAGCTTGCCCTATAGGCAGACCTGGTGGTTGATGGTATGGGCTCTTGGTCAGAGTGCAAAGGTTCAAATCCCAGCTCTGCCACGTCTGGTACTTGTGTTGTGGATTGTGGTGGAGTTCAGAGCTTAAAGAGCTTGTCAGAGTGGACGCTTTATACATAGGTAGCCATGACAATAAACATAATCATTTTATGGATTTTGCATATTATTTTTTATCGACCATAAGATGGTGTTGTTTTTAATTTGAACCCCTAGGATTGTCTTTGTGATCAAATATCTCCTCCTCCTCTTCTTCTTTTTCTCCTCCTCTTTCTTCTTTTTTTTTTTTTGAGTCGAGGTCTCACCCTGTCATCCAGGCTGGAGTGCAGTGGCATGCTCATGGTTCACCATCACAGCCTTGACTTCCTGGGTTCAGGTGATCCTTCCACCTCAGCCTCCCAAGTAGCTGGGACTACAGGTTAGTGCCATCCCTCCAATTAATTTTTTTTTTTTTTTTGTAGAGACGAGATCTCACTATGATGCCCAGGCTGGTCTTGAACTCCTGGGATTGAGCAATCTTCCCACCTCAACCTCCCAAAGTGCTGCAATTACAGGCTTAAGCTACCATGTCTGCCCCAAATATTTTATTAGGTAATGATGGACATAAATTCCAACTTGCTCCTCTGAATGACAGCAACGCTGAACTTCTGGAAGGACATTGGAATGGGCTTTTCTTCTTCCTGTGACTTGGCTGGGACACTCTACCTGATCCTGGTTTTTCGATACCCTCCTTCTCTCCCCACCTCTGGCACACTCTGTTGGCCTCCACAGGCCAGGCGTATCTCCTCCCTCTGTTCCTCTGTCCAGCAGTGTTCCTGTCCCTTCCCCTCACCCCCCAGTTCTCTGTGATAAACCCGAGTTTTGGGGATCTGGCCAGCCTTTGACTTGACAGCCAAATCTGACTTGAGCTCTTCAATTCCTCAAAGACCTGACAACACACACACACACACACACACACACACGGTATATATATATTTTAAAATTATTTTTCTTTTCTTATTTTGTCAGGGTCTCACTCTGTCACCCAGGCTGGACTGCAGTGGCACGCTCATGGCTCACTGCAGTCTCAACCTCCTGGGCTCAGGTGATCCTTCCGTCTCAGCCTCCCAAGTAGCTGGGACTACAGGCACGTGCCACCACACCCAGCTAATTTTTAAATTTTTTTTGTAGAGATGAGCTCTTGCTATGTTGCCCAGACTGGCCTCAAACTACCGGGCTCAAGCGAGCCTCCCACCTTGACCTCTCAAAGTGCTGGGATTACAGGCGTGAGCCACTGCTCCTGGCCTATTTTTCTAGTTTAAAATTATGTTGGCCCCGCCTTGCCCCGCCCCCCGACCCGGGTGGCCGAGGCGCCCCGCAGCGAACCTCTGCATCCCTGCGATTATGGCTCTGTGGGGGGTGGGGGGTGGGCGCCGTCCGGACGCTATGCACGGTACCTGCCCTGCTCTCGGTGCGTAAATTCACAGAGAAACATGAATGGTTAACAACAGAGAACGGAATAGGTACAGTGGGTATCAGCAATTTTGCACAGAAAGATTTGGGAGACGTTGTTTACTATAGTCTGCCTGAAGTTGGGACAAAATTGAACAAACAAGAGGAGTCTGGTGCCTTGGAAAGTGCGAAAGCTGCCAGTGAACTCTATTCCCCTTTATCTGGAGAAGGGGCTGAAATGAATGAAGCTCTTGCAGAAAACCCAGGACTTGTTATCAAGATGGTTGGTTGATCAAGATGACGCTGAGTAACCCTTCAGAACTAGATGGGTGAGCTGGTGAGTGAAGAGACCTCTGAGACACGCGTCAAGTCTATCGAGGAGTGAGACTGGAGCCCTAAATAAACCACTGTGGAATAACGTCTCTCTCTCTCTCTCTCTCTCTGTCTCTCTGTCTCTCTCTCTGTCTCTCTCTCTCTCTCTCTCTCTCTAGTGCTCAAATACACGTACCATCAAACTTACTATTTTAGCCACTGTAAGTGTACAATTCAGTAGTAGTAAGTACATTCTTGTGCAGCCATCACCACCATGTACCCACGTAACTCTTTTCATCCTGTAAAACTGAAACTCTGTGCCCTAAATACCAACTCCCCGTTCCTCCCTCCCCCCAGTCCCTGGCAATCACCAGGGACTCCTGTCTCTATGGATTTGACTACTCGGGCTGCCTCATTCAAGTGGAACCCCATGCAGTATTCGTTTTTTGTGACTGGCTTATTTCATTCAGCATAACGTCCTCAAGGTTCATCCCTGTTGGAGCATGTGTCAGAAAGTCCTTTCTTTCCAAGGGTGAATGATACTTCCATTATATGCAGGTACCCATTAGTTCGTCCATTGACTTTGTCTCCCCTGGAAGAAAGAGAAGAGTAGTCGCGTCTGTGTCCAGTTGGCTTCCCTTTGGTCAGTAGCGGTTTAAAAGAAAGAAAGAAACCCTCAGCAAAGTCTCAGAAGGACTAGGGCGAGGCTGGGAGGCTGAAGACTGTTGCACAAGCAGGTGGCTGCGGGAGGGAGAAGGCGGAGCTAAGGGCAGTCGCGGGTCCTGCACGCCCACCCTGCGAAAGCCGCTAGGAGTTGTCAATGGCGCCCTCTGTAGGTGGGAATCTTAATTTGCAGCCTAGGAATGACGACAGTGGCCCATGAATTTCAATGCTAATGTTTTTATTGTGGTAAAATAAACAAAATATTGTATACAATTTGGTAATATGGTAAATACATACGTTTATCATATCAACCATTTAAATGTACAGCTCAGTGGCATTAAGTACATTCACATAGTTGTGCAACCATCACCACCATCCATCTCTAGAACTCTGTATCTTCCAAAACTGAAACTCTGCACCCATTTAAACAGTAACTCCCCCTTACCCCTACTCTGGTAACCACCATCCTACTTTCTGTCTCCTTGAATTTGAATACTCTAGGGACCTCACATAAGTGGAATCGCATGGCGTGTGTCCTTTTATAGCTAACTTATTTTACTTAGTATCTTCAAGGATGTAACATGTGTCAGAATTTCCATCTTTTGGCTGGAAAACAGTCAATTGTATGTATATACCACATTTTGCTTATCCATTCGTCCATTGATGGACACTAGGGTTGCTTCAACCTTTTGGCTATTGAAAATAATGCTGCTATAAGCATAGGTGTACAAAAACAATTAAAAATTTTAAATAATCATTCTTAAGGGAAACTTAAAGTTACCAACAAGAAAATGAATCAAAGCCCATCAAAGGAAATTTAAAATTAATAAAAATGAGCTCTGATTATGAGTGTAGACCAAGAGGTGCTCAAACGTTCTCAGTTCACAGCATTCTTAATGTCTCGATAATTTTTCACAATGCCCTAGGACAAAACTGAAACAAAAATCTGAACTGTTACAGTGGCTAGAGTCAAACCACTTAATACCTTAATAAGTGCTTATGTTCTAATAATTAAGTAGCAGTTGGAAAAAATACACATGAATTGAAAGAAAATATTTTTCTTTTATTCTTAAATAAGCAAGTAGTGTGTGTGTCTGCTGGCATGTCACTATTTCTCCAACCTTAAAATCATATTAGACACCACCATCCTTATTTCCTGTTCCATGTTGATTTTTGGATGGTACTTGCTTTTTAGCACAGTAACCTCTAGACACCCAGCTTTGAAAGCTGTGACATCAGCAAAAGGAAAGTAATACAATCTAATACTGAAACTATGAACTACCCTGGGCTAGTAGTTTGCCCGGTAATGAATAGATGTCAAGAATTGCTATATTTCAAGTCGGATGCAGTGGCCTGTAATCCCAGCACTTTGGGAGGTGGAGGCAAGAGGATGGCCTGAGCCCGGGGGTTCTAGACCAGCCCAGGCAACTTGGCGAGACCTCATCTCTACAATAGATCAAAAAATTAGCGGGGCATGGTGGCACATGCCTGTAGTTTCAGCTACTTGGAAGGCTGAGGCAGAAGGATCGCCTGAGCCCAGCAGGTCGAGACTGTGAGTGTGCTACTGCACGCCAGTCTGGGTGACAGAGTGAGACTCCAACTCAAAAAAAAAAAAAAAAAAAAAAGAAAAAGAAAGAAAGAATTGCTATAATTCTTTCAACTTGTACAAATATTTCAAGGCAACCTGTAAGCGTTTTGTAGCGCTGTGGGCACTTTGGTTCCCGGTTTGTAAACAGCAAATCCAGACAATTCAAATGCTATAAAGACCTTACCTTGTCCATTCAGGTACTGCATGAACTACTCCAGCTGACCTCTTTTCAGCACTGTTGCCCTCCCTCCAATCCAGACACATTGACCTTGTTGTTGTCTCTTGACCACTCTGGTCATGTCCCCACCTCAGTGCCTTTGCATCTGCTGTAGTTTCTACTTGGAGTGCTCTTTCCCTACAGATTGCCATGGCTTTCCTCCCTAACACATTCAGGTGTCTGCCATTCTCTGCCCACCCCAGTCACCTTCACCCACTTTGTTCATCTTCAGAGCACTCATGGTAATCTGCCTGCCATTTCATCAGTCTCCCTGCATCTTAAGGGTTGATTTGCCAAAACCCAGCTCTTTAAAATAGAATTACACTTGAAATTAGTAGTCCAGGATGACTTCAATAGTAACAAAGCAAAATTACAGTGTGGATGTAATTCAGTGTTAACGCACATAAAGAAAGACAAATGAACAGTGAAGACCAAAGAAAGAACATGATGCAAATGCGTGAAATTGTCACAGTGGAAACTAGGAAGCCAGACTACTCTGAGAGAAGCTGTTGAGTGAAGAGATGATGACAGTGTTGTGACACTGGCCCTCAGCTAGTCCTAGAGATCTCTGAATCCAAATTGCTCACCCACAGGGAAAGAAATGTCTCCACCTCCTGATAGGAAGAGCTGCAAAGTCAAATTTGCAAAGGGGAGGGATTTGTGGCCATTTTTTGCAACCTACCATAACATCCTTTTCCCATTGATTTTGGTGCTATCTTTATCATATATCAATTTCCTATAATGTCCTCCAAGTCCATCCATGTTGTTGAGAATGGCAGGATTCCTTCCTCCCTTTTCTTCTTTCTCTCTTTGTCTCTCTCTCTTTCTTTTAAAAGCTGAATAATATCCCATTATATGTTATATGCCACATTTTCTTTATCCATTCATCTGTCGATGGACATTTGGGTTACATCCATACATTGGCTATCGTGAATAATGCTTCAATAAATGTGGAAGTGCAAATATCCCTGATTTTGATTTTGGAGGGTTTATGCTGAGTAAGATAAGCCAGTCACAGAGGACGGGGACTCCACAGGTCTCTAAAACAGTCAAATTCATAGAAGCAGAGAATAGAGTGGCAATTACCAAGAGCCAGAGGAGAGGTAAATGAAGAGTTTTTGTTCAATTGGTATAAAGTTTCAGTTATGCCAGATGAATTAGTCATATCTGCAATACAGAGTAGTGCCTATCATTGACAATACTCTGCTATGCACTTAAAATTTGTTAAGAGGGTAGATTTTATGTCAAGTGTTCTTACAACCAAAAAACAAAGCAAAACAAAAAACACCACAAATGGACACAAAAGAAACTTTGAGAAGTGATGTTTATGTCTGTTACCTTGACTGTAGTGATGCTTCACAAGTTGTGCATATGTCCAAAGTCATCAAGCTGTATCCAGTAAATATGACAGTTTCTTGTATATTGTTTATACCTTATTAAAGATGTCTAAAAATTAAAAATAAATAAAGGTCCTATCCATGCATAGGTCTTTGTTTTGTATTGATTACAGTTTTTATTTTGAAATGATTCTAGATTTACAGAAGATTTGAAAAAATTCCCACCCAATTTCATCTAATAGTTTCATTTCTCATAGTTATACGGTACATGTGTTAAAACTAAGAAACCACACTGGTACGTTACTATTAAATAAACTCCAGATTTTATTCACACTTAACCAATTTTTTTCTCTAATGGTCTTTTTCTGTTCCAGGGTCAAGTCCAGGCTACAAGAGTGCATTTAAGTTGTCATGTCTCCTCACTCTTATCTGGTCTGTGACCATTTTTCAGGTCTTCTTTGCTTTTCACGACCTTGACAGTTTTTGCTTTTGCTTTTATTTTTTGAGTCAGGATCTCACTCTGTTGTCCAGGCTAAAGTGCAGTGGCATGACCACTGGCTCACCACAGCCTCGACCTGTTGGGCTCAGGTGATGCTTCCACCTCAACCTCCTGAGTAGCTAGGACCGCAGGCATACGCTATCACGCCCAGCTAATTTTAAAATTTTTTGTAGAGATGAAGCCATGCTATGTTGCCCCAGCTGGTTGCAAACTCCAGGGCTCCAGCAGCCTTTCCCCCTCGGCCTCCCAAAGTGCTAGTACTACAGATGCATGCCACCATACCTGATGACCTCGGCAGTTTTAAAAAGTGCCAGTCATGTATTGTTTCATGATTGTCCCTCAAGTTGGGTTTGCCTGATGTTTTCACATGATTGGGTTGGGGTTATGGGTTTGGGGAAGAATAATACAGAGGTGACGTGTCTCATCACATCAGGGGTACATGATATTAATGTGACTTATGTACATGGAACAACATGTGTATGATGTTAACCTTGGTCACTTGGATAAGGTAGTGTTTGTCATGTTTATTATAAAGTTACCATTTTCCCTTCTCTTTCTTTTTCTTTTCCTTTTCTTTTTTTTTTTGAGTTGGGGTCTCACTCCAGAGTGAGACCCCAAACTGGAGTGCAGTGGTATGGCCACAGCCTTGAACTTCTGGGCTCAGGCAATCCTTCTGCCTCAACCTCCTGAGTAGCTGGAACCACAGGTGTGCACCACGACACCCAGCTAATTTTTTGTGGAGATAAGGTCTCACTATATTGCCCAGGTCAATCTCAAATTCCAAGGCTCAAATAATCTTCCTGCCTTGGCCTCCGCAAGTACTGGGGTTACAGTGTGAGCCACTGCATCTGGCCTCCATGCTTCCTTTTTCATATTTTAGAAGTAGCTCACTGGGGAAGTGGGGAGGGAGTGTGTGAATTAAGCTCCATCTCTTGAAGCAGGGAGTATCCATATACACTTTTAGATTACTTTTCTAAGGAAGACATATCTCTTCACTCCCACTCATTTACTTAGCAATCATTTTATTTTAATTTTTATTATTTCTTTTAGAGATAGGGTCTCCCTAAACCTGAACTAGCTGGACTTGAACTGTGCTCCAGCGATTCTCCCGCCTCAGCTTCCCAAAGTGTTGGGACGACAGGTGTGAGCCACTGCTCCTGGTAGCAATCATCTTTTATGTCACTATAGACTTATATATATTTATTTTATACCTCAGGTTCTAATGCAATACTACCTTACCCATTTTACCACCAGACTGTTCCCTTGGGAGTTCTCTCAGATTGGTTCCTGTGATCTGCTGATACACTCCCCATTCTGTTTTGGAAGCATTTCATACCCTCTGGGACTACAAGGCTCACATCTTAGGTGTTCCCTGTCCCAACCCTAGAATCAGTCCTCTCTCCAAGGAGCCTTGGTTCTTTTTATTTGACAGTGGCTTTAGAAACCAAGGTATGTGCTTATTGCTACTGGGTTGTTACTGCTTCTAGTGCCTGTCAGTAAACGGAGCTAGCAAATATGTGTATGTGTACAAACCCAGGTAGAATGCTTATCTATACTTATTTCTATACCTATCTACCTTTATATATTTTAACCCATACATGAGGTCATACTGATTATTTCCAACCCTAATCCAGTACCAGAGGGTTCATTGGAGTCTTATCCACTTGCTTACGCAAGGGGAACCCCAAAAACCTTGGAGTTTATTTATACAAAATTGTGTATTTATTGTTACACTTTTTTTTTTTTGAGTTGGAGTCTCACACCGTAGCCCAGGCTGGAGTGCAGTGGCACGCTCATGGTCACCCCAGTCGACTTCCTGGGCTTAGGCGATCTTTCTGCCTCAGCCTTCCAAGTAGCAGGAACTACAAGCGTGTGCTACCACGTCCAGCTAATTTTTTGATTTATTCTAGAGAGAGGTCTCGCCAAGTTGCCCAGGCTGTTCTCGAACCCGTGGGCTCAGTCAATCCCCTCACCTCGGCCACCCAAAGTGCTGGGATTACAGACTTGAGTCACCATGCCCGGACTACACTTATACATTTAAACTTCAGTCGCTTTCAAAGTACTCTCCCTTTGATGCCATGCACCTATCAAGATGCTTTTTCCATTGCTCAAAACAGTTTCTGCATTCATCAATTTTGATGCCTTTTAGTGCTTTTGACATCTTTTGTTTCACCTCTTCCACATTGGCAAAATATTGCCCTTTGCGGACTTTTTTATCCTGGGAAACAAAAAAAGTCACTCTGGGCAAGATCAGGTGAATAGGGAGGGTGGGGAATGGGGACCATGCTGTTTTTTGGTCAAAAACTTCTGAATACTCAATGTGGTGTGGGCAGGTGTGCTTGTAAATCACCCATCACGAAATGGGCAAACACGTTGAAAGACTCTCCAAAAAATTCACTGAAGCCAAAGAGAGCTCTCACAATTCTATCTGGTCTACTGATGCTGATGGGGTCCTAGAACACTTACCTAGCGGGGTAAGCCTGGACTACAAGGAGCCTACCCTCCAAAAGATAATATCAGGGTTTTTTTGGTTGCCTTTGTATGTAACTTTCCTCTCTAATAGTGAAAAACCTAGCTCCTGCCATCCCTCATCCATTTAGTTGTTTTGCTACAGGGATGTAGTCTTTATCAAGTTATGAAAAGTTTTTCTATTCCTATTTTAATGCAAATTTTTAAAATCATAAGTATTTTTTAAACATCTTTTCCCATCTATTGAGATAATTGATTTAAAATAATTATTAATCAATAATAATTGATTTTTCTCCTTTACTTATTAATGTGGTGAATTATATAAGCAAGATACTTCTTGTTTTTATTTTTCAAGTACAGCTTTGGATTCACTTAGCTAATATTTTATTTACATACATCTATACCCATAATTGAAATAAGACCATCATTTTCTTACTTTGTATTAGCCTTAGCTGGTTTTGTATTTAAGGTTATATAAGCCTTGTAAAAGAGGTTGGGATACTTTTCCTCTGTTCTGTTTTGTGAAGCAAAAACTGTATAAGGTGGGAATTATCTGTTTTTTAATAATATTGTTAGAACTTAACTGAAACATCTTCTGTACCTTATGCAGGTGTTGTGTTCTGAACGTTTGCGTCACCCCAAAATTCATATGCTGAAACCCAATCCCTAATGTGATATGAGGCAGTAGGGCCTTCTGGGAGGTGATTAGCTCACGAGAGTAGAGCCCTCATGGATGGAATAAGTCCCTTTATAAACTAGGCCCAAGGGAGCTCTTTTGCCCCCGTTCACCATGTGAGGACACTGCAAGAAGGCACCCTCTGGGAAACAGGAAACGGCCCTCACCAGACACTGAGTCTGCTGACTCTTGAGCTTGGATTTCTAGCTTCCAGAACTGTGAAAAATTTCTGATAAATGACTCAGTTCATAGTATTTTGTTAAATGATCCTGAACAAAGACAGAAAAGTTTATCGTTTTCTTTAATTATTGATCTATTCTAATTTTCTGGTACGCTTTGTGCCGAATTTGGAATTATTACCCTTCTTCCAGGAAAGGAGTCATTCCGGGGGGAGTCATTTCCCAGGGACATTCATTCTTTGAAAGTTGCAGCAGTTGGGTCACTGGGAGATGGGACCACATGTGTTACATTTGTCAGTGGTGGTGGGGGGGTAGGTGGGTGAGTGGACTTGGGGGGATTTAAGACAAGCTTCATTTATGTCATGATTCTTACCAAGACTGGCCTCACGCTTATGGCTATTTTATTCCATATTGGACAAGAGGGGAACATCTACTTCAATTTTGCCTCAAAGAAAAAAAGATGAGCTTGGTGCTTCTGATATTTGACTTTTTTTTCTCATTTTAGTAAGATACACACATGAATGTAATCTGGATTATACTAATGTGATTGTCTATTGCTTAAATAGTTCATTTAATTATCACATGAACTTGTAGCACCTCCTATCATCTTGAATCCTTGGTTAGTCTTTATTGCCATGGGATTTATCAGGTGTATATTCTCAATTAGACCATCAGTCTCTCACAGGTAGGTTTACTGCATTGTTTTGCTTTTACGAGTCTATTACGGCCGGTTGTATAATGCAATGCACATAGCAGACACTGATGTTTGTTGACTTGAATTGTGGAGAAGCCAGAAGCTTATTTATTTTTTCTAATCTATGGATACTGCGTCCTTCACTGGGGTTCACAGTGACTGTCTTTGAAATAATACTTCATTTTTATTCTTGCTAAATAAGCAGATAATGAATGTCTTGATCTTAATCAATACCACACTAAAATAATCATCATAAGAGATTCAAACTTGTATCAGAAGAGAAAGGAATTCCATACCTCTCCTCTCTAGAATGTGATGGTATCAATGAGTTTTTATCCAAATAAAATAATGCAAACCATTAAATAACTGCATCTTGTGTACAATAATGTATACTTCTCATATTCGGAAAGTCTATGATAAACACACTTTTTTTTTGAATCAGGGTGCAATCACTGCTTGCTGCAGTCTTGACATCTTGGGCTCAGGCAATCCTTCTGTTTTAGCCTCCTGAGTAGCTGGGACTACAGGTATGTGACACCACAATTGGTTAATTAAAAAAAAAATTTTTTTTTTTTTTTTTAGAGATGGGATCCCGCTATGTTGCCCAGGCTGGATAAACACAATTTAATATGAACTTGATGTGAGTTCTGATTGAATTTTTCCTTTTACCTCTTTCCAGAACTTGAACTTAACCTGGTAATATTAAAATGGGCAAGAAACAAACACACATAACAGGTGTGAATAAGAAATGTGGCCACTGGAGATCAGCTGGTTGGCTTCTAGGGTTGGACATGTCCTGTGGCTAACTCAGTCTAGTCCAGGGGCCAGTTCATAAGCTTGTTGACTCAGAAACCTGCATACTGAGGATTTTTGACAACATTCCAAGAACCAACCTGCCTTTCAGGATAGACTGACAGTAAGCAAGCTCAAGACCTGGGTCTATTTATTCATATGTACAGGCATTTATTCAAGACGTATTTATTGAGCCTTATGTGCCCTATGATGTGTGTTCCAGGCAGTGGGAATGGAGCACTGGACTTTGTTTTGTGCCATTATCTAGTGTATACTTTTAAAAAGGGATTTGACAAGCAATTGAATACCTAATATCACCAGCAGGTAATAAGGGCAATAAAGGAAAATAGAGGAAGGTAAGAAGACAGAGTGAGGGATGGATAGGAATAACCCACATGAAGTGAGAGTCTGAGCCACTGAGCTCTGGGAAGTTTCAAAGGGAGAGAACAAGTGCAAATGCCCTGAGGTGGATGCCAGCATAGAATGTCCAAGTGGTGCTCAGTCTTTAACACACCACAATGCTCTTGGAGGCAAATAATGCAGATCTTTTACGTGGAAAGCCAACTTACTATCCAGAGGCTGGTTGGTGAGCCTGGTATCTCAACAAAGGCTTCATGACCTGGTATTGGGTTAGGTGACTCCGAAGCATTCCTCTGTACTTCTGAGCCACACTTGCCATCAGACATGTCTCTGGCTAAGACGGGATGGGCACTGCCAACTTCTGTTTCTTTGCTTCTAATTTGGGGACAGGATATACTGGATGAGTTCCAACTCTATCAGTAAAACAGAGGTTAAAATGAATAAGTAAAAACAGACTGGTGCATTTTTATATACAGCTTCAATACTTGGATATGTGTTCAAATAAATCATGAACCAGCTCATTAGAAGAGTAATTGGAGATTAGAAGAGTAATTGGTCACAGGGAGGATCTCCCAGCAGTAAGCCCGTCAGACGTCTACCCAGGAGGCATCCAGCCTCCTGGCCAACCCGCTGGGTCTCGGATTGGCAAAGTACCGAATCTCGTTGTCCGTGAAGCAAGTTCTTCAGGCGACACCGTCAGGGCGCCCTCGGTGCTGCTTCGACGCGCTGGGCCCCGGTTGTCACGGTCCAGTGGGGTAGGGAGCGAAGGGTCTGCGTGCTCTTCCTGCCAAAGGCCACAGAGAGCTTCGCCGGGGGCAGGTGGCGCGCCCCGGTGGACACCAGCCTGCCGCAGACGGGCGGGAGTGTAGTGGCGGGTTCGCTCGCCCTAAGCCGCAAGCCAGTCGACTGAGACTGCAGACACACAGCAAAACCCGTGACTGTAGCTTCCCGCCGGCCCACTCCTCCCACAGGCTCCGCCCCTTCCGCCGAGCCCAGCCTCCTCGAGGTCCCGCCCCTTCCGCCTGTCTCCTCTTCCTTGATCCCGCCTCTTCCTCCAGTCCCGCCCCTTCCGGCCCACGTGCGGCCCGAGGCGCGTGTCGGATGTCTGTACACCTCCTCTTACCAGATCCCGGTAGGTGTATCGTTTCCGTCGCGCTGCCGCCTTCTCGGCCATGGGGGTCTCCAAGAGGAAGGCCCCGAGCGGCCAGGGTGGCGTGGCTTCCTCCGCGGGTGCAGCCAAGCGGGCCCGCAGAGAAGAGCTCACGGGCGTGCTGTTCAAGGCCCAGCTGAGGGAACCTCAGGGCCTCGGGCCAGGTGAGTGCGCGTCGGCCGGCCCAAGGCAGGGAGCACGTGCTTGCAGGGAGGCCTCCAGGCCTTGGTCCGGGTGGGGACTCCATGTGCGAGCACAGCCTCCCCTTTCTGCAGCTTTTGGGTCACTGGGGGTCAGTGCCAGGTCTCCGGTTTTGCAGAAAACCGGGACCTTGGTGACTGGGCGTCCAGAGAATCCTTGGCCCGCAGGGCCAGCTCCAGGACTGTGCTGCACTTTTTTGCTGGGTTGTCAGCGACAGTAAGAGGGCCCCGATTTGCTTGGTTGTGACAGTTTCATACGACTACACGTTTCCCTTGCCGTGGCAGCATCCCTCAGCAAGCTCTAAAACCCCTTTATTGCAGTTGTCAGGCAACTAAATGAAATGTCGTTATTCACACAACAAATATTAATAGTGAGTCCGTACCGAGTCAGCTCAGGGCAGTTCAATGAGACAGTTTGCTACCTCTTGGGCTGTCAGCACCATTTTCAGTCTCCATACCCGAACACTCACACTGACTTGGTAACTTGTACCAAACTACCAGAAGCCACCACAACTACTTGTCAGTTGACCAAGATTGGATCATTGACTGAGGTGAAGCAGATTCTGTAATGCAAATTCACTTTTTGTAAGCCTGACCGCCCTTCACAACTACCTGTAATCTTTTGGAAAGTAACACAGTTTGGAAAAAACACAATTGAACCTGTTGCAATGTGGAAACATTGTGCTAAAGTGTAACTGTGACAGTGTTTCTCTCAGATTAAAGAAAGTACTAAATTAATGGCCAGAATATCCTCAATTTCCAATTTTTCTCCTACAGGTTTTGTTTTCAAGCTTTAGATGTCTACACCTGCTTGGCAGGCTAGGAAGACGATGCCTACTTTAGCACACAACTATACCTTTCATTCATTTAAACACTCAGTGTTTATTAAGGTCTAGTATTTGGTAGGGTAGAGATAAAATGGTGAATAAAAATCTGACACAGGCCCTGCCATCGTGGAGCTTACAAACAGTTAAGTGGGAGAGGCAGGTATCAAGCAATAAAGTCATATGTACACAGATTGTAGCACAAATCCTCCAGAGGAGAGTGCCTAACAGGGCTTGCATCTAATCTGGGGGATCAAGGAAGGATCCCTTGAGGAAATGGCTTTTCAAAAGGATTGTAGGATGGCACAGGGACAGGAACCTTTCTAGCAGAAGAAAGAGCACGCCTAATTATTGAACAGATGCTGTATCTATATTTCATGGTCCTGCACAGAGAGCACCATGACATTCAGGAGCTACATTCTTTGAACATGTGTCAAAAGGTTGACAGGTGATGAATAAGTGAAGTGGTTGAAAGATGGGGCAGAACTGAAGTCTGGGTGAAAGTGTGAATGCCTTGGGTGAGACTGTGTTGAATTTATGTCTGAGCCTGGTCTGTCTTGGAATTGCTATCTCCCTCCCTTTCAAAGGATCTCATAACTTCCTATGCTAGAACTGTTGGAAGATAAGGGAAGTGAAATTGATGGGTGTTAGGGGATTGTGTCTTCACCCGGGGTTGAGAGAAGGTTTCCGATTATATTCCCTTCATGTAGTGGAGGAACCAGAGTTGAAGGGTTAGTTCGGTAAAGATTCAGAGGGCATTCGGGAGTAGATCAATGTCAGCATCAGGGAGGATCCTGAATCAAGAAGGATTCTGTTCCAAGCCACTTCCTTTGAAAACGTTTGCCCATGACCTCACTGGTGATAGAGAAAAGGCCATATTGTAAATATGAGTATGCCAAAGATTAAACTCTTAACCTCCCTATCCCCACATTGCTTCTGTGTTCCTCATCAAAGTAAGGGATAATATTTAATCACCTGGATGTTCCTGCCCCTGGTGTTGTCAGTTCTCCTGAGTATTTTTGGAGTCTGTCCATTCCCTCACTGTCCTTCATCATCATTCTGGTGCAGGTGCCATCAGCCCCTGCTGGGGCCATGGCTGGAGCTGCCCAGAGTTGGTCTCTTTTCTGCTGTTGCCCCCCTATAGCCTGTGCTACATGCAGCAGTCAGATGGTTTTTTAAAACTTTAAATCTGATCATGTCAGTCCTCTCATGACATCCTTCAGTGGTATTCTGCTGCCCTTAGGATAAATCCCCAAATCATTACCCACCCCATCTAGCCCTGCCTACTTCTCTGACTTCATCTCAGATTCACTCTCTCACTCCCTTCCCTACCCACCCACCCACCCACCCATCTGGCTCCAGCCACACTGTGTCCTCCAGCCTTGGGATCTGACACATCATCAGTGTGTCTCTGTCCTTCTCTCTCTCTCTCTCTCTCTCTCTCTCTCTCTCTCTCTCTCTCTCTCT
>CAUYQG010078640.1:0-13097 GCA_963574415.1 Tarsius wallacei | reverse complement strand
AAAGAGGATGTCTTTGTCAGCACTCACAAAGTAATGTAAGACTCAGGACCTAAACACAGGACCCAGAGTGATAAGAGGCAGTGCTGTGTCAGCCACAGGCGTGGCTGGCTGTTCCAGACTGTCTCCAGGACCAACCTTTGGACAGCCACATTGGCTCCATCTCAGGTTCACTCATCTCTTACTACTCTCTGACATCTCCGTATTTTTCTTCTAGTACTTTGGAGCTTGAATTTCTAGGATTTGGAACTTCCTTTTTTTTTTTTCTTGATTAGGAGTTTCACTCTGTCGTCCAGGCTGGAGTGCAGTGGCACATTCAGAGCCACTGCAGCCTCTACCTGCTGGGATCAGGTGATCCTTTCAAGTAGCTGGAATTACAGGTGCATGCCACAGGCGGCTAATCTTTTTGGTTATAGAGATGAGGTCTCGCCAAGTTGCCTAGACTGGTCTCGAACCCTTGGACTCAGGCAGTCCTCTCACTTTGACCTCCCCCCAAGTGCTGGGATTATAGGTGTGAGCCACTGCGCCCAGCTGGATTTGGTACTTTCTACCACAAATAAGACTGGAGAGTATAAAGACTTTATTTAGACCTTGGGCAAGGATTTTAACCTCATACTTCTCTTCTGCAATATTGGGACAATACCTGTTACAGACTGAATTGTGTTCTCCAGGAATTCCTTTATTGACCTAACTCCCAGTGTGACTATATTTGGAGATAGGGCCTTTAAGAAGGTACTTAAGGTCAAATGAGGCCATAAGGGCAAGCCCTAATGTGATAGAACTGGTATCCTTATAAAAAGAGGAAGAGACACCAGAGACCTTTCTCTGTGTGTGCACGGAGGAAAGGCCATGTGAAGACACAGCGAGAAGGTGACTGTCTACAAGCCAGGAAGGAAGGCCCGAAAATGAATTTTGGAAGCTTGAGCTTGGCCTTCTTATGCCCAGAACTGTTGAGAAAGTATATTTCTGTTGTTTAAGCCCTCAAGTTTGTGCTTCTATGTTATGGTAGCCTGAGCACACAAATGCAATCCTTATTTCATGGGTTTATTATTAGAAGCTACACATTTTTTTCCTCTTGGCATGTTTAAGTTCCTTGTAGATCCTGGATATTAGGCCTTTGTCAGATTTACAGTTGGCACATATTTCTTCCCATTCTGTGGGCTGTCTCCCTGCTTCTTGCTGGTTTCTTTCGCTTTGCAGAAGATTTTGTTTGATGAGATCCTGCTTGTCTATCTTATCTCTTATGGCATGGGATTTGGGGGTTTTGATCAGGAATTGGCTGCCTATTCCAATTTCTGTAAGGGTGTTTCCTGCATTTTCTAAGATTCTTATGGTTTGAGGTTTTACGTTTAGGTCTTTGATCCACTTAGAGTTTATTTTTGTGTATGGTGTTGGGTAGGGCTCCTGTTTCAATCTTCTGCATGTGGACAGCCAGTTTTCCCAGCACCATTTACTGAGTAGGTTCTCTTCTCCCTGGTGGTTGTTGTTGGAGGCTTTGTTGAAGATGACTTGGTTGAGAAATATTGAGGTTTTGCTTCTGGAATCTCTATCCTGTTCCATTGGTCGACATGCTTATTCTTGTACCAAATCCAGGCTGTTTTGAAAAGCATGGAATTTGCAGCGGCTTGGATGGATTTAGAATCTATGAAACTCAGTGATCTATCACAGAAACAAAGAACTGAGTACTACATGTTCTCACTCATAAGTAGACCCTAAACATTTATCATAATACTATAAGAAAGGGATTGGCAGTAACAGGACACCACTGGGGGGAAGGGCACATAACATCAATAAGGGTACCTGATCTCAAACCAGATGAAGTGGGAACCAAAGAAAGGCCCAAACTTTACCTGAATGATGACCATTTAGCTACCTAATCCTGAATTGTACCCCAGATCTTTAAAATAAAAAATAAAGTAAAATAAAAAGAAACTAAACATGAAGTAAGTTGAAGACTTAACAGTAACTCACACGTTAGTTAGCATTTTCCCATTTCCTTCTATTATGTGCAGTGATAAGGCCTTTTTGTCACCAAACATCTTCCTTGTGACCACATGGTAGTGTGGAGAATTTACACAGTAAATTCCTTTGGATTCAGCCATCGTTTCTCTATGTTGCAAGTAACAGAACCTTCACAGATTAGTGCAAGCAAAAAGGAGGAATTTTCTGGAAGTATGCTGTTGTTAGGGTTCCTGGTTTCAAACAGCATGAATGAACACTGGCTGATTTAGGCCAGAAAGAAAATGTTGAACGATATAGAATGGGATACAGGATTGTCAAGAAGGATGGAGAACCAGGTTTGGGGTCTCTCAGGTAGACAAAAGGGCCAAACATCACACCTTTGCATGGTGCCTGAAGACTTCAGGTTGCGGGGTACAGGCTGCTGCTCCTATGACACTGGGAGCACTGGACTCTTCTGTCACTGAGTCCCCCACACGAATGTGCTTGGTGGTCCTGCAGAGCCAGAGCAGACCTGTTTCCGTGGCAGAGCCTAGGTCATCCATCAACATCCATGCTGAAAGTGAGCACTGGCCTTTGCAGCAGTGAGAGTGGGAGGCAACTCTGCCTTCCACCAAGACTCATAAGGTGGGGAACTTCACAAGTTAAAAGGAAGTTCAGAATGCTGGATGGCCAAGAAGACTAAGTACCCCTACAGAGCCCAGAGACTCATATGGAGCCCCCAAATTGGAAGTGTAGCTTCTCTCATGGGAGTAAGAACCGAGAATTGGAAAGCCAGCAACTGGTTACTTTGCATCTCTGTCTCTGTGTCTCTGTACCTCTCTCTCTTTCCTATGTTTCCCAGCTCCTCTTGCTAGAGGTAAGGCTCATCTCTGTCCCCACTGCTGGAAATTAGTTGTTTGTTTCCCTTGAAGCATTTGTTTCCTCATCTTCCAGAAATACCTCCCAGTTTCCTTTTGAGAGCCCTCCTCTGTCCATCCTTGGTCTGTGTGGGCCCCATCCTCAGCCCTAGGGCTGGGTCACATGACCCAGTCCCAAGCCAATTAGCTCATTGTATTCCCTTGGCTGCAGGGATGAATATGTGACCTAAGATAGCCTGGGACTCCTTTTTTCTTTTTTTAAATTGAACTATGACTTTATTACTGTAAAGTGCAAAATTTTAAGCATATAGCTTCATGAATTCTGCATAAAACTCATATACACCTGTGGAATCACCACTGATTGAGACACAGAACACTTCCTGCAACCCAGCGTGCACCCTTGCAGTCCTCTGTTACAGTCCACCAAAGATGATCACTATTCTGACTTCCATTACCACAGATAGATGTCTGATCCTTTTCTGAACTCTATATAAATGGAATCATATAGTATGTAATCTTTGCTGACTGGCTTTTTTTTTGCTCAACGTTATGTCTGTGAGATTCATCTATGTTGTCTTATGTAGCATTAGTCAGTTGTTTTCACACCTGTATAATATTTCATTATATGGTTTGAGACTATTAAATAATACTGCCATGTACATCATTGTGCATATCTTGGTGGATATAAGCACTCGTTTATTTGGGTATATATTAGGAGTAGAATTTCTGGGTCATAGAAACAATACATAGATGTTGCCAGATAGTCTTCATGTACAAATTTATACATCTACCAGCAATATATGAGACTTACAGTTGCTCTACAGCCTTGCCTATATTTATTATCATTAGCCTCTTTGATTTTAGCCCTTTTGATCGGGTATTATGGTATCAAATTGTGGTTTTTATTTATATTTCTCTGATGACTTATGGTGCTGAACACTTTTAATATAGGCATACTGGCCTTTTGGATATCCTGTTTTATCAAGTAACTGTTCTAGCTTTTGCCCATTTCTAAAAAATACTGGGTTGTTGATCTTTTTCTTACTGACTTGTGGCAGTTCTTTATTCTGGATATAAGTTTTTTGTTAGATACATATATTGCATATATATTCTCTTAGCCCATAGGTTGCATTTTTGCTCTATCAATGATGTCTTTTTTTTTTTAACTTGGCGTCTCACTCTTATTTTGACTTGGGGTCACTGATACTGGAGTGCAGTGACTCATTGCAGGCTTGACCCTCCTGGGCTCAGGTGATCCTTCTGCCTCAGTCTTCCAAATAGCTGGGACTACAGGTGCGTTCTGCCATGTCTGACTAATTGTCTTTTTAGGAATGTAACTTCAACGTATTAACTTCAGTTAATGCTTTTAGCTTGTTCTGTTTAGGAAATTTTGCTCACTCTGAGATCATGAGCAAGTTGATGACTTTTGAGGGAGGTAGAAATAAATGGTTCTGTTTTGTTGTATTTCATATTGTGAGGAAGTGAGACTGAGTCAGAAATGGAAGCAAGAAGCAGAAAGACTTGCAGAGGGGCACGGTCAAGCAAGGTGAATCCGAGCTTCCTAGGAACTGTCTGCCGTGCTTGTGGCTGAAATTAGAGGTGGACCAAGAGGATGTAACATGGGCAGTTGGCTTCTGAAAAGAGGCATTTAACTATTTCTTGATCAAATATTTACTGAGCCCTTGTTCTGCAAGGTAACACCCTCATGGCATTTATATTCTAGAAGATTTTAGAAATTATTTAGAAACACCTTCTTCCAGATTAGGAAACCATGATGAGGACATGACAAATGGTTTACCTGTCATCACAGAGCTAGGACAGAACTACAGCTAAACAAGAGCTACAGCT
Source organism: Tarsius wallacei (assembly GCA_963574415.1). Lineage (NCBI taxonomy): Eukaryota > Metazoa > Chordata > Mammalia > Primates > Tarsiidae > Tarsius > Tarsius wallacei. Next base: position 8,433 of record CAUYQG010078640.1, on the reverse strand, counting down.
AGAACCCAGATCTCCTAGACTGAACCTTCCCCCACCCCCAACCTTGCCACCAGTCCTGCAGGAAAGACCTGAGAGGTGCTGGTGATGAGTGACATCTCCTCTGCCTCAGGCTGAAAATAGACTAAGCCAATCTCAGGTGAGTTTTTCTCTCTTCCTTTGACACTGGGCAAAGTGAGACTCCCTGGTCCAAAGCAAAAGAGATTTCAGGAAGCCCACGCACATCAAGGGGCCAAGGCAGACCAGTGTCAGCAGGGGAAAATCAGAGGGATTTCCCCCAGGTCCTTCCTGTCAAAGAAAAAAGCATGAGAGATCTTCAAGAAAGGAAAAACAACACCTCAAGGACTAGTCCAGACTGGGTATGTGTTTCCCTAGTGGGACTGCTGCCCCTTAGGTTTTGCCCTGGGACACTGGATTCCATCCTACTGGGGAGGTCAGTACCAGGAAGTTGGGGCTTAAGGCTGGATGCACACAGCCTCAAGCAAGGCCTAGGCGAGGCACAGTCCAAGAAGCCCCAGGGTCTTCCCGTTGGCAACAGGTGGAAAGTGATGAATTTGGATGGTGACCTGGAGGCCAGTGACATGACGAGGCTGTGACTCTATGGGGCCTATTATGGCTCCCTCTTCCGACATCTCTTAACACCACACCAGCTGTGCGAATGATCACCACATGGGTTCACTTAGACATGCTCCTAACTGTTAAAGGGCACCACCGGGTGCTTTACATGGACCAAGTTCCTTTAAATAAACACCTTTTGAGTGTTTCCTCCCATCATTAGAGAAAGGTAGTAATAATGCGGTAGTAAAATTGGCTCTTGATACCCATTTACCACTTTTGCTTGGGAAAGGAGACATGGAGAGCTAATGGTGCATTTAAAAAAAAAAATTATTTTGGACTCTAGTGACCTTCTTCCTTGAATTCCTACTGAACCACAAATTTAGAGTTTCACTGTAGATTAGTTTGGTGGTTCACTGTTTATTTGTGGGTGTCAGACACACACTGTGACAAAATTGTCATTTTATGTTTATGGTGAATTGTGGCTTTTTCAAATTCGAGGGTATACATATACAAAAGGTTAGACAACCACGTGCCCAGCTCTTCCATCAGGAAACATCTAGAGCGACAGAAGGTCCTCAGGTCTGTCTTACAATTGCTCCTTCCTCTTTATCCTCCCACCAGGGCAAGCAGTGTCCTTGCTTCTCGTACTACAGATTAGTTTTGCACTTAGGAGTCATATTTTTATGCCAGAAAAAGCAATTGATTTTAAAAGGTTATAAATCACTAAAGCAAATGTTCTTCAGGGATTAGTTCAGTTATAGATTCTGTAGTCTTTGACCTTTACTTATAAAAGTTTGAAGATATTCAGTTTAATATTGTCTTCTTATTTGGAGATAATTTCAAATTTAAAATTTGAAAGAGTAGTATAACTTTTCTCCTGCATGAGAGGAAGTTGCTGACATGATGTCCCATCACCCCAGTATTTTAGCATGTGATTCCTGCACACAAGGACATATTTCTACACAGCAATAATACAACCATTAAAATCAGGAAAATAACATAGATACATTATTAACATCTAATCTGCAAGCACCATTGAAGTTTCACGAACTGTCTGAATAAAGGTGCTTATCACAAAAGTCCAGGATCAAGTACTGCATTTGGTTGTCATATCTCTTTAGTCTTTTTTGACATAGGAGAGTTCCTCGGTCTTTCCTTGGTTTTCATGACACTTTAGAAGATTACAGGAATTCATAAATGACCATGAATAGCCAAAATAATCCTCAGGAAACAAACAAAAACAAAGCTACAAGAAGCAAAACAGCTTTGTATTGGCACAACTACAGGCATATAGGCCAATGGAACAGGATAGAGATTCTGGAAGCAAAACTTCAATTTCTCGACCAACTCCACCATCAACTAACAGGGAGAGGAGAACCTAATCAGCAAATAGTGCTGGGAAAACTGGCTGACCACACGCAGAAGATTAAAACAATACCCCAACCTATCACCATAAACAAAAATCAATTCTAAATGGATCAAAGACCTAAATGTAAGACCACAAACTATAAGAACCTTAGAAAATGCAGGAGACACCCTTAAGGAAATTGGAACTGGCAATCAATTCCTGATCAAAACCCCCAGTACTCATGCCATAAGAGATAAGATAGACAAGTGGGGCCTCATCAAACTGACAAGCATCTGCAAAGTCAAATAAACCATCAGGGAGTGGGGAGGCAGCCCACAGTCTGGGAAAAAGTATCTGCCAACTGTGTATCTGACAAAGGCCTAACATCTAGGATCTACAAGGAACACAAACGTGCTGAAAAGAAAAAAACAAACAGCTCCATTACAAAGTGGGCAAAAGATATGAAAAGACACTTCTCAAAAGAAGACATACAAGCAGCCAACAGATACATGAAAAAATGCTTGGCCTTGCTAGTCATCAAAGAAATGCAAATTAAAAACACAATGAGATACCACCTAATTCCAATCAGGATGGCCATCATCAATAACTCAAAAAACAACAGATGCTGGAGAGAATGTGGGAAAAAGTGAACATTTTTACACTGTTGGTGGGAGTGTAAACTAGCACAACCTCTGTGGAAGACAGTTTGGCAATTCCTAAAATTGACCAATTCTAAAAATCGATCTTCCATATGACCCCACAATCCCCCTACTGGGAATACATCTGGAGGAACTCAGATCACTCTATGGAAAAGATACCTGCACACGCATGTTTATTGCAGCATTATTTACAATAGAAAAAATATGGAACCAACCATGCTGCCCATTGAAAGAGGACTGGATAAAAAAATGTGGTACATATACACAATGGAATATTACGCAGCCATAAAGAAGGGCAAAATTATGAATACAGCAACTTGGATGTACTTTTAGAGGCTATAATACTGAGTGATCTATCACAGAAACAAAGAACTGAGTACCATATGTTCTCACTCATAAGCGAACCTTGAACAATTATCATAATACTGTAAGAAAGAGATTGGCAGTAGTTGGTAACTGCCAGGGGGCGGGGGTGGGGGGCACACCTTATCAACAAGGACACCTGCATAATGACCATTTGTTTACCTAATTCTGAATTGTACCCCACATCTTCAAAATTAAAAATTAAAAAAAGGAAGGGATTGGCAGTAGTTGGAATCAAAAGACACATGAATTAATAATTCACAAGTTTCCTCCCCCAACTATGAGAAAATGCTAGAAAATATTTATTATTAGCTGCTGCAGAAGTCAAGCAAGGAGGACAGTCTCCAGACATTGCATGACTTGGGTTTAAGCCGTTATCCTTACAAGCCTTCCTTTTTTTTTTTTTTTTTTTTGAGTTGGAGTCTCACTCCGTCGCCCAGACTGGAGTGCAGTGGCCGCTCCCGGCCACCGCAGCCTCGACCTGCTGGGCTCCAGCGATCCTTCCACCTCAGCCTTCCAAGTAGCTGGAACTACAGGCGCACGCTTCCACGCCTGGCTAATTTTTTTTTTGATTTATTGTAGAGATGAGGTCTCGCCAAGTTGCCCAGGCGGGTCTCGAACCCGTGGGCTCAGGCAATCCACTCACCTCAGCCTCCCAAGGCACGGGATTACAGGCTGAGCCACCGAGACCGGCTAGGTTCCTGATTTTTGAGATTCAAAGATGCTGTTTTGAAGAAGGCCAATACGTTTTTTGTTTTGCATTTAGACCAAGGATTAGATGTTACATTTACTGTTTTGAATACTATCAGCAAGTACTCAGGAAGAAGTTCACATTAGCTGAAGCTACGTGGAGACCTGAATGGTCCGTACTGCATTCATAGCACACTTTTTTTTCTTTTTTTTTTTTTTGAGTCAGAGTCTCACTCTGTTGCCTAGGCTGGAGTGCAGTGGCACAATCACGGCTCATCATGACCTTGACCTTCTGGTCTCAGACAATCCTTTCCCCCTGGCCTCCTGAGTAGCTGGGTCTACAGGCAAGTGCCACCATGCCTGGCTAGTTTCAACATTTTCTGTAGAGACAAAGTCTTGATATATTGACCAGCCTGGACTCAAGCAATCCTGCCTCGGCCTCCCAAAGTGCTGGGATTACAGGCATAAGCCATCACGGTGGGCCTTGCTACACACTTTTAAATATAAGAAGTCTTGGGGCACACTTGATGTGAGTAACCTGCATTTAGTCCATGTTAGACTGTGTCCTTTTAAGCCTTTTAATATTATGTTGTTTGGATAAGACTGGTTATGACAAGAATCAGCACACTGTAGCCCTGACCTTCTACTAAGAAAAACCTGGTTTTGTTGATAAAAGTGAGTCTCTATCTTCTAAAAACCCATACTAAAATTTTTACGGATACATTTACATGATATCTGGGATTGTATCAGAACATATCCTGCTCAGATGTGTGTGAGTTGTCTATGGCTACTCTTGTGCTATCACAGCAGAGCTGAGTCGCTGTGTTAGGTTCCATGTAGTCAATACCCACAAAACCTGGGATATTTAGTATCTTGCTTGCTCACACCTGGGTATGGTCCCGATTGGATTTGCTTGCATGTTTAAGGAGCAAGTTTCACGTATGTTCCAGAAAATGAGAGATCTTTCTGTGGTTTTATCCTAAAGTTACATTTTTACTCTAGCTTTTATGAACAGCAGTTTGTACAGCTCCATGTGCCGCCCTCCATCGTTTGCTTAGCTCAATGATCCGTCCAACAGATATCATCAGCGGGGATGCATCTTCAGGTAGAGTCAGAAAGTATTTACACAATAATAAAAACCTGTTAGATAGCTGTATAGACTTCATGATATGCCATTATATTGTCATAACTGCTAATTATTTGGCTAGAGTTTGTGTTTGATACATGTTAGATATATAAAATATTGTAGCAGGTAATAGAGATCGTGTTTGTTGGTTTGTCTTTTCTTCCCCATGATTCATTCTTTCTTTGTCTGGTAGTAGTGTATTGATTTACCTTGTAAAACATTTTTGTAAATGCATACTGGTGCACATGAAGTGTTTGGATCTTGACAATTTGGAAAATAGAGGGAAACGGATTTGCAGATGAATAAGATATGGGGTGTGAGGAAGTAAGAGGAATTAAGAAATACTCTAAAGATTTTGGTCTGATCAACTGAAAAAGCATCTATCCCATTTAACACAATTCATATGTGTTTGTCCTTTGCCTTCTAGTACTAGTGACTTGTGGTCAAAAGCTTTTTTTCGTTATTCCTAGCAACTAGAAAATCACCTGGAGTGTAATACACTTTCAGTAAGTAGTCTGTTAAATGAACAAATGTGTAAGTACTTCTGTGGTGTAGACTTCATAGATGTAGAGTTATATGGAGTTTAAAAGTAGGAGTGCATTTAATTTTGACGTATGTAAAACTACCCTCAAAAGTAATTTGTCAATGATAATTTTACTGTCTATTGGGACGCTATGGCTACAAATGAACGGGCAATGTGGTAGACAGAAGAGTGCCTCCCTTCTGCCCCCCAAATGGGATCATGTTACTTTAGGTGACAAAAGAGACTTTGAAGTTGTGATTAGCACGAAGGACCTTGAGCTGGAAAGAAGCTGTGGTCCGAGAGTAATGTTACCACAGGGATGGAAGTAGGGGCAGAGAAATATGCTGTTGCTGGTTTAGAAGACAGGAGAAGTGGACATAAACCAAGAGATGCAGGAGAACTCTGGGTACCAGAACAGACTGGGAAGTGGATTCTCCTCTGGAGCCCCCAGAAAGAAGCACAACGCCTTGATTTTAGCTCAGGGAAAGTGTGTCAGACTTCTCACCTACACAGCTGTCAGATCATCTATGTGTTGTTTAAGCCATTAAGTTCACGGTGAATTGTTTCAGCAGGAATAAAAGAGCAATACAAATAACATTTCAACAAGCAGATGAGGGTTTGTGGAGATGACGATACATCTGATGAAAAGACAAAACTGAGCAAAAAAAGAAGCAGGCGATGTCACCAAGAGGGTGTGACAGAAGGTAATTCACTCATATCTCCAATGACAATGAGAATTCTGAACCCTACCACACTCAAAAGTCTCTTTATAGGAGCGTCAGGACTCAGGTAGGAGTTTGTGAAATCCTGATGGTGCCCAAGACCCTGAAGGGCCATTTTGTGGGTCCAGACTTACCACTGGCTGACCTACTGAGCCTGCTCCCAGTTTCAAGCCTGATTTGAATGTCCAAAGGTCAGAGACAAATAGAGGATCCTTGAAACAGCTAGAAAAGAAGAAGCAATTCACTTATAAGGTCCAATGCCCGTCCATTGCCAGTCTGAGGTGTGTCTCCCTGGTCTCTTGATGGCTTCTTTGGCCAAAGAAGCCATCAAGAGACTTATGCTTATAAGAGACTTTGCTTATAAGATCCAATGCACCTGGCAGTCAACTTCTCAGCAGAAATCTGACAGAACAGGAGGGAGTGAGATGATAGAGTCAGAGTGCTGAAGGAAAAAAAATTGCCTATCAGGAATACCATGCTCCTTTTTGAAGTATCCTTCAAAAATGAAGGCAAGATAAAGATTTTCCCAGAAAAACAAAAGCTGATGGAATTTATGGCTACCAGACCTGTTTTGCAAGTAAAGCTAGGGGAGTTTTTCAAACTGAAAGAAGAAAATGCTGATGTGATTGTTGTACTACTATCATGATAATGGTGTTTCAACCAGGTGTCTTGAATAAGAAGAGTAACAGAAAAAAGCTATTAAAAATAATAGCTGCTTCACCACCAATGACTGGGGAAAGGAGAACCTATTCAGTGTATAGTGCATTCAGTAAAAACTGACTGACCACATGCAGAAGATTAAAACAAGATCCCTACCTATCCCCATACACAAAAATCAACTCTAAATGGATCAGAAACCTAAATGTAAAACCTCAAACTATAAGAACCTTAGAAAGTACAGGAGACACCCTTATAGAAATTGGAATTGGTAACCAATTCCTCATCAAAGCCCCAAGTGCCCATGCCATAAGAGATAAGATAGACAGATGGGACCTCATCAAGCTGACAAGCTTCTGCAAAGCCAAAGAAGCCATCAAGAGACCAGGGAGACACCCCACAGACTGGGAAAAAATATTTGTCAATTCTATGTCTGACAAAGGCCTAACATCTAGGATCTACAAGGAACTCAAAGGTGCTGAAAAGAAAAAAACAAACAGCCCCATTTACAAAGTGGACAAAATATATGACTAGACAGTTCTCAAAAGAAGACATACAAGCTGCCCACAGATACATGAAAAAATGCTCGGCCCTACTAGTCACCAAAGAAATGCAAATTAAAACTATACTGAGATACAACTAACTCCAGTCAGAATGGCCATCATCAATAACTCACAAAACAACAGATGCCGGAGGATGCAGCAAAAACAGAACGCTTCTACACTGCTGGTGGGAGTGTAAACTAGTACAGCCTCTGTGGTGATTCCTAAAAGATCTGAAAATCAATCTTTCATATGACCCCACAATCCCCCTACTGGGAATATACCTGGAAGAACTCAATTCACTCTATAAAAAAGATACCTGTACATGTATGTTTATTGCAGCATTGTTCACAATAGCAAGGACATGGAATCAACTGTGCTACCCATCAAAAGAGGACTGGATTTAAAAAATGTGGTACACATACTCGATGGAATACTACGCAACCATAAAGAACAAAATCATGAACTTCACAGCAAGCTGGATGGACTTAGAGTCTATAATACTGAGTGATCATTCACAGAAACAAAGAACTGAGTATCACATATTCTCACTCAAAAGCGGACCTTGAACAACTATTGCTATACTGTGAGAAAAGGATTGGCAGTGGCAGGAAGCTGTGGGTGGTGCAGGGGTGGGTGGGAAGGCAGGATTGGCAGTAGTGGGAACCTGCTTAGGGAAGAGTATACCTGCACAATGGACATGAATTGTAGCCCACATCTTAAAATTAAAAAAAAAAAAGTTAAAAAAAATAATAGCTACAACAGTTGATTAAGAGATAGACAATATAATAAATAAAAATTATGACATCAGAAATGTAAAGTGGTGGGGAAGAAGGGAGTTTATATGGATAGGTTTACTTGGGGGGTAGTTTGATTGCTTTCTCTTTTTGTGATGAAAGTTAAGTTTGTATCAGTTTTATTTATATATCTATTTATTTTTAATTTATGTATTCATTTTTGGATTAGAGTCTTACTCTGTCACCCAGGCTGGAGTGCATTGGCACAATCATGGCTCACTGCAGCCTTGACGTCCTGGGCTCAGGCGATCCTCCCATCTTAGCCTTCTGAGTAGCTGTGACTATAGGCACATGCCATCATGCCCAGATAATTTTTAAACACTTTTTTGTAGATACAATAACTTGCTTTGCTGCCCAGGCTGATCTTTAACTTCTGGACTCAAGCAGTCCTCTCACCTCAGCGTTCCAAAGTGCTGGGATTACAAGTGTGAGCTACTGCTCCCAGTTGGTA
>CAUYQG010078636.1:0-12455 GCA_963574415.1 Tarsius wallacei | reverse complement strand
AGCCTGTAATCCCAGCACTTTGGGAGGCCAAGGTGAGTGGATTGCCTGAGCCCGCGGGTTCGAGACCTGCCTGGGCAACTTGGCGAGACCTCATCTCTACAATAAATCAAAAATTAGCCGGGTGTGGTAGCGTGCGCCTGTAGTTCCAGCTACTTGGAAGGTTGAGGTGGAAGGATCACCGGAGCCCAGCAGGTCAAGGCTGCGGTGGCCAGGAGTGATCACTGCACTCCAGTCTAGGTGACAGAGTGAGACTCCAACTCAAAAAAAAAAAAAAGGTCTGTTTAGGTTGAGAATAGAGATACACCTGTAATTCCAGCACTTTGGAAGGACGAGGAGGGAGGAGTGCTTGAGCCCAGGAGTTCAAGACCAGCCTAGGCAACACAGTGAGACCCTGTCTCTACATAAAAGAAAGAACAATTAGCTAGGTATGGTGGTACATGCCTGTAGTCCCAGTTACTTGGGAGGCTGAGGTGAGAGGATAGCTTGAGCTCAGGAGTTTGGTACTGTGGTGAGCTGTGATCATGTCACTGCATTCCAGTCTGGGTGACAGTGAAATTCCAACTCAAAAAAAAAAAAGTCTGTTTATAAAGAATGTGATGTCCTCAATGTGTTTTTTTTTTGAGTCAGAGTCTCATTCTGTCGCCCAGGCTAGAGTGCAGTGGCATGCTCACAGACACCACAGCCTCGACCTGCTGGGCTCAGGCAATCCTCCCATCTCAGCCTTCCAAGTAGCTGGAACTATAGGCACATGCCACCACACCCAGCCAACTTTTTTTGATTTATTGTAGAGACAAGGTCTCGCCAAGTTGCCCAGGTTGGTCTCAAACCCCTGGGCTCAGGCAATCCTCTTGCCTTGGCCTCCCAAAGTGCTGGGATTACAGGTTTGAGCCACTGTGCCTGGCAACTTTAAAAAATCTATTATAAGCCAGGCTCAGTGGTTCAGCCTGTAATCCCAGCATTTGGGAGGCCGAGGCAAGTGGATTGCCTGAGCCCACGAGTTCGAGACCAGCTTGGACAACTTGGTGAGACCTTATCTCTACAATAAATAAGAAATTAGCCAGGTGTGGTAGTGCGCATCTGTAGTTCTGGCTGCTTGGAAGGCTGAGGCGGAAGAATCCTCTGTGTCCAGCAGGTCGACACTGGGGTGGCTGAGTGTGCCACTGCACTCCAGTCTGGGCAACGGAGTAAGACTCCAACTCAAAAAAAAAAAAAAATCTATTATATATAATGTAAAAGGAAGACAGGAGCAGGAAAAGAATTTTACTCTTAAGACATTTTACTCTGCCTAAAGAACTTAGTAGGCTTTGGGACTTACAAAGACTATACATTAGTATCAAATGAAAATGTAATTCGGCCTAAACTCCAGAATTTAAGCAGGCAGAATTTTTTTCAAAATATATCTAAGATCCTGTTAGCAGGAAGAAAAATGATTCTTCTTCCCCAAATAGATTAAGAGATTAAAAACACACAGAAGGGCTGGCTCAGTGGCTCAGCCGTAATCCCAGCATTTTGGGAGGCCGAGGCGAGAGGACTGCCTGAGCCAGCAGGTTTGAGACCAGCCCAGGCAACTTGGTGAAACCTCCTCTTTACAATATATCAAAAAATTGGCCGAGAATGGTAGCATGTGCCTGTAGTTCTAGCTACTTGGAAGGCTGAGGCAGAAGGCTCGCCTGAGCCCAGCAGGTCGATGCTGGGTAGCCATGAGCGTGCCACTGTACTCCAGCTTAGGTGACAGACTGAGACTCCAACTCAACAACAACAACAACAAAAACAGAGGGGGAGAGAGAGAGATAGTCAGTTAGTTCATGGCAGTCCATTTCTATCATACCCTGGCATGTTATGACAGAAAGTTGATGCCGTTTTTTTTTCTCCTCTAAGTGCACATAAAGTCATAGCAATCAGCAAAATAGAAAATTCTGAAGAAAAAGTACCTCAAACAGAAGCAGCTAGGTTTTATGATTCAATGCAGAGAATATGTAACAAATGTGTTTTTCCATGTAAACATACTTTACAATGAATTTCAGAAAATAGGACTGACAGCAAAAAGCATATAGACTGTGCTAAGCTAGTCTACCTGATTCCTTTTCTCTAGCTTCCTGTGTATGTATAATCTACATCACATGCTAGCATGTAATACCACTACGCAATACCATTATATAGAATACTGTACTAACTAATTTTAACACTGTATTAGCCTCGTAACTAAACTCTTTGCAGGAGAGTGACTGTTTTCGCACACACTAATCAGAAGACTACTAAGAAGAATGGGGAAACATCAAATAGTACTTTGGTGGAAAGCACCTCTAGAATAACTCAATGCTGTAGCATAGTTGCTGCTGTGGTACCTACTCCAATCTATCAGCACACTCTTCTTTAAAATAACTTTATTATTATTATTATTATTGAGTCAGAGTCTCACTCTATTGCCCAGGCTGGAGGGCAGTGTCATGCTCAGGGCCACCGCAGCCTCGACCTGCTGGGCTCCGGCGATCCTTCCACCTCAACCTTCCAAGTAGCTGGAACCACAGGTGTGCACCACCACACTTGGATAATTTTTGATTTTTTTGTAGAGACGGGGATCTCACTATGTTGCCCAGACTGGTCTTGAATCCCTGGGCTCAGGCAATCCAAAGTGTTGGGATTATAGGCGTGAGCCACTGCACCCAACTAAAATAACTTTAGTTTGTACTCTCTACAATCAAGTTAGTTGGAGATTTAAGATGATACAAAAGGCTACATTTTATAGCTATATTTGCTTATTTTTAGAATCACATCTGAAAACTGATGGAAGATGCATGTGCATTTACTGAAATTAACTCTTGTTTGTGTGTGAAATAACAAGCTGGCAAGCCCCATCCCTTCTGTTGTATAGAACAAAACCTGACTGTGTGTAACCTTCTTCACACTTCTCTGCCTCCTCTCAGGCTACCCTCTCTTTTTGAAATGCCCTTCACCACGACCCCCTCCTTATTCACAAACTCTTGCTCATCTTCTAAGGCTCAGCTCAGGTTTAACTGCTCAAGAGGCCATCCCTTAAAAGTCTTCCTTATTTCTAGCCTGGAATGGAAGGAATCCAATGTTAAGAGAAACATTTTTGGCTGGATGTGGTGGCTCATGCCCATAATCCCAGCACTTTGGGAGGTCAAGGCAGGAGAAATGTTTGAGCTCAGGAGTTCAAGAACAGCCTAGGCAACATAGTGAGACCTGACCCTACAAAGTATTTAAAAATCAGCTGGGTATGATGGCATGTACCTGTGGTCCCAGCTACTCAGGAGGCTTAGGCCAAAATTTTGAGGCTGCAGTAAGCTGTGATCGTGCCACTGCCCTCCAGCCTGGACAGCAGAGTGAGACCCTGATTCCCAAAAAAAAAAAAAAAAAAAGATAAGAAAAGAAAAGAAAAACATTTTTTTAAGTCACAGTAGTAAATTGTTGGAAATCTAGATATACCTTTACTGAGTAGGAACTTGTAAAAACGTACTTCTCCCTTCTGTGCTCTCATAATAATCTGATCATATCTTTTTCATTGTAGTTATCCTACAGTGAATTAGATCATACTCAACTTTCAACCAAGCATGGTGGCTCATGCTTGTAATCCTAGCACTTTGGGAGGCCAAGGTGGGAGGATTGCTTGAGCTCAGGAGCTCAATACTTCACTTTTGGTCACATTTAAAATACTTATAATAATTGTCTACTCACTACTTACTACTAGTCTTCCCTGTAACATGATATAAGCCCCTAAAATATAGGTCCCCTCCACCCCACTGCTGTTGCTCCCATCTCAAGTAAACAGAGGTAACCTACAAATATTTTTGCAATGAATGAACAGATTATGAACACTAGAGATTTTTCTATATAATACAATTCAATATCTGCTTAAATTATTTTAACTAAAATACATTGTGCATTCTAGTTATATTATTTTAATCACAACTGCATATACATATTTTTTTTTTTTCATGCTGTTTAGTGTCCATGTCTTTGTGGGTTTTGTACATATACATATTTTAACAAAGACATTGCCATTTTTGAAAAATTTTATTTCAAAGGTAATACTCTTCTTGAAATTTCCATTTTTACTTTTCAGTCAGAATACAGTCAGCTATACTCATTATTTCCTTTTTGTTTACAAAAGCAAAGGGTAAAGATTTAAATTTTGAATCAGAGAGTCCAGAATATATTATGCCAATAATTAAAGGAAAATCTGCTGCTTTGAAAAAATGGATAAAAGCTTCAGTAGTTCCTACTCAGTCACACTATACATGACTTCCAACAATTTACTAATGGGACTTTAAGAACTGTTTTCTTAGCATGTACAGTCCTGCACCACAATGATGTTTCCATCAGTGACAGAGCATATATGACAGTGGTTCCATGAGATTTTAATACCATATTTTTTACTGTATCTGTACTATGTTTAGATATGTTTAGATATACGAATACCACTGTTACAACTGCCTGCAGTATGCAACAGTAACATGCTGTACAGGTTTATAGCCTAGGAACAACAGGCTGCACCATACAGCCTAGGTGTGCAGCAGGTTATACCATCTGGGTTGGTGTAAGTACTCTCTATGATGTTCACACAATGATGAAGTCACCTATCAATGCATTTCTTAGACCGTATTCCCATCCTTGAGTGACACATGACTGTATTAGACCCCTGTTACTGACGCCATTTGTTAAATACTAATGTCATTTCCAGAATCTATAAGCAACATTTTTACTGCACTAAATTCTTTGTAAGATGCTCTATTTTGGGGTCCATTTTATTAAACAGGAATTCCATTGATGCTTCATGTAATATTTTTTTGTTTGAACTGGACTACTTAGCTAATTATAGTCCTTGTGGTCTGAAAGTCTAGTATAAAGTAGTAGAAAAAGGACTTGAATGTTAACTAAATATGTGAACTACATGTATGAACCTTCTCTTAGGAGGGGCCTATATAACTCATTATTTTTATTGGAAAATGTCACAAAAAGTCACTGGGTTGTACTTAAAATAACAAATAACACTTATTCGAATATAAAGCCTAACAGAAATAAGTTTATCAATAATTTGTTGCCAAATGTCAAAAGATGGGATATTTCTTACTGGCTAAACAAAACAAAAGTAACAAAAAGCTGGATTATTTACTTAAGGGATAGCTAAGCTGGCCAAGCACAGTCCCTCTGAGTACACTGCTTACCTTATACAGGGTTTTAGAGGGGAGGCATGGAGTTTAGGGATTGGTGGACTTTCAGAGGCTTAGAAGCTCAGTTACCACAACTGGATTAGCTATATTACTGGGAAGGTACCTAAATTATCTGGGTCTCAGTTTCTTCATTTATAAAAGAACAGGGTTGGTGTAGGCTCGGGGTCAGTAATCTTTTTCTGTAAAGGAACAGATGTAAATGTTTTGGGCTTTGAGGGCCATATAGTCTCTGTTACTATTCAAGTATGCCACTGCAGTATGAAAGCAGCCATAGGTAATGTGTAAATGACAGAGCATGGCTGTGCTCCAATAAACCCTTATACACAAAACCAGCAATAAGCTGGGTTTGGTCTACAGTGGTTTTCTGACCCTGGGTTTAGGGTTTCATTCCAATTCTAAGCTATAGTAGCACTTTTTGCTATTTAAAATTACAGAAGCTATTGCCTTGCTTTTTAGAGAAATCTGTTAGCCATATGCAACATAAGACCCATAAACTAGCGGTTAACAGCAGAGATTTTAGAACTAGACAGTTTAGGATTCCATATTAGCTGTGTAGCACTGGGCAAGTCACTTAAATTACTCTGAGCCTCAGCTTTCTTTTAAGGTTGTTGTGAAGGTTAAATGAAATAATTTGTGTAAGTATTTAGCTCTTGTAGCTAGTTCACAGCAAGCATAAAATAAACAGATGTTATTACCTTTATAAATTATGTGATCCTGAGTCCTTGGTACACACAATCCTCCATCAACATTTTCTCCAGCAAAGAAATAAAATATGCTTATTATGCTCTACATGAGACTGCAATGATAGCAAAAGAAGAGGGTTGCCTTATATCACCCTAAGTCTTCTTAAATAACAATAGCCAGCAATAATTGGGTGCTTACTGTCTACTTACTAGTTGTATGATACTGGTTAAGTTACATAACCTTTCATTAGTTTCAGTTTGTAACTGTCAAAATGAGGAAAATAACAGTATCAACCCCACAGGATTCTTAAAAGGTAAATCAGTTAATAAACTGACTGGTATATTTTATACACACACACACACACACACACACACACACACACACATACATACATATGAGGTAATTGCTATCATGAGCTAAATACTTTACATGTATTCATTTCAATCCTCAGGATAACCCAAAAGGGTATTATTCCTTTTATTATTTTTATTTTTTTGAGACAGCGTCTCACTCCATTGCCCTGGCTGTAGTACAGTGGCACAATTATAGCTCACAGTAACCTTGAAGTCCTGGACTCAAGTGATCTCATCCTAGCCTCTGGAGTAGCTAGGACTACAGGCACATACCATCACTGCCCAGCAAATATTTTAATTTTTGGCAGAGACAGGTTCTCACTACGTTGCCCAGTTTGGTCTTAAACTCCCAGCCTTACGTGACCCTTCTGCCTCGGACATCCCAAAGTGCTAGGACTACAAACATGAAGCAATGTGCCTGGTCAGTTTCTATTTTTTACAGCAGTGGATAATGAGGATCAGCAAAGTTTAGATACCCACCCAGGGTTTCCTGACTATTAAGCAGCAATGCCCAGGTCTCAACAGAGGCTTCTCCGACTACGAAGCCCAAGGTTCTATTACTAGGCCAAAGATGGCATTAAAGGTAACTCTGTTGGGGAGTGCCTAAGTATAAATGACTTAATCAGAACTAAAACAGCGGTATTAAAAATATCCTCCCCATACAGAAAACGTTTTGGGAATTTTTTAAAGTTCAAAAGTAGGAAAATAAAAATCCATGATTTTCTTAAAATGATAGAATTCCCAAAGGTACAATTTTTGCTAAAACGATTCACCTTTGTTTTCCATATCCAATTAATGTAACTCAAACCTTCATTTTTAAACTTAAGCATTAAAATAACTAAAGACCCTGTACAGTGACTTAACTTTTATATATGAAGTCCTTGCAAATGCTGCCATTCACCTCTATCCTGGTTTCTAACCTCTCGGACAACTTTTACCAAAAGCAGCTCTAAAAAGCCACACTCCTGCTACTTGATTCTATAAATTCCCAAGGATTAGTTTAGGACCTTGAACTTTGAAAAGCATTCGGATTTCAAGTAAAAATACTAATCAATATCAAATGAGAAAAAAAAAATCTTAGGAAGAAAGACATTACTTGATGAACAGATTCGTTCACAAGTTTTACTTATAAATAAGAATCACTGGATCCACTTCACACTCTCCAGGCCTCATAATACTATGGAAACGGATCCAAAAACACAAGCTGGCTTCACACTGAAAAGTCTTACAGCCCAGCAGCCTATCACTACACAAGGAAAGTGGGATGCACTTTCAAACTCTATTCTAAGAATGAACTCAAACTTAGAACCATATCCAATTCAGAAGATACAAAAATGGAAGTAAGATTAATTTTAAATGTTATAAATTAAAATCACAAATTATAATCTAATCTACGTAAGCACATTGTAAATTTCTTGAAAACATACACATCCATATTACTTCCAAACTAGTAATACTGAAAATCAAAGTGATCATCGAGTTAGCATTTAATAACTTTACACTCTGTGACATACAAGAAATGACATACAACAACAGACATACTGGATAAATATCATCTATTTTGGAAAATAAAATAATTTTCTTTAGCATTTGTGTTTTGTTGAAAAACAAATAATGTACAAATTTTAGAATAAGCAAACCCAATTTGGTTTGAATTGGCATTTTAAGTAATACTCTGACACTCTGGATTGCATCAGAGTGCCATTCTTGTGCCCATCAAGGGGGTGGGCAGGGAGGAGACAATGTCTGCCAATGAAAATGAACCCATCAGTGGCAGCACTTCCAGGTAGAAGCAGACACTCTGTTAAGTCATATGAAGGTAGTATGTCATAAATATCAGCCTCTAGTTCTGGAAGAAAGACAGGATTCGGTGCTTCAAAACTTACCTGTTCTCCTTCCTTTCCTCAAAAAATGAATTTTAAAAATAATCTAAAATTTCTACTAAAGAAACCATAGGTCACTGAAGCTAGTGGTGTTCTTTGACCTTTCTGGGGAGGAGAGTCATAATCTCCTTTTGAACATCTGTGAAAAGTTACAGGTCTTCTCCTCAGGAAGGTACAATATACAGAGTTCACAGATCCTCGGAAGACTGCTTATGGGTACATTCACAGATGCAGATTAAGAATCTGAGAGGTGAAGTCGAAAATTTCCCAAGGTCCCTCCAACTTTCTTCCACTTTTCTATGTCTGACTCACAAGACCAACTAAATCATTCATAGCCAAACAATATGCCCTCTTGCACAGCCAGCTCTTAAAGAAAACAAAAAAAGCCAACAGTATCTACAGAGGCAGTATGCATTGGAAAACTGTACTGGCAGCATTTTAAAATACAGCATGTGACAAGTAATAATGATGATTATAGTTGACTACGATTTATACAGTGTTTTCACAACAGTAACAATTAACCCTCACAGCAATTCTGGGAAGATAGAAGCATATACCATTTTTATTTCCCCCTACCCTCCCCAGCCAGAAAGCAGAAGTTCAGGAAATCACTTGCTATGCTCACACAGCCAATGAGGTAGAGCGCTGGATTTTAACCCAGAATTCTGCAATTCCAGAAGTCAGCTCAGTCCATTATTATATCCTGATGCTTCCAAAAAAGCTCCTCAGAACTTAGAAAACCAAAAAAAAAAAAAAAAAAAAAAAAAGCCTAATGGGTAACATTTTATTGTAGACATATCTTGACATCAGTAAACAAAAATTAATGTATTTAAATGCTTGATTTCAGCCAGGCGTGGTGGCTCACGCCTGTAATCACAGCATTTTGGGAGGCAGAGGCGAGAAGATTGCCTGAGCCCACAGGTTCGAGACCAGCCTGGACAACTTGGCAAGACCTTGTCTCTACAATAAATAAAAAAATTAGCCGGGTGTGGTGGTACACGCCTGTGGTTCCAGCTATCTGGAAGGCTGAGGCAGAAGGATTGCCTGAGCCCAGAAGGCCAAGGCTGTAGTGGCCATGAACATGTCACTGCACCCCAGCCTGAGTGACAGAGTGAGACTCCAACTCAAAAAAAAAAGAAAATGCTCGATTTCCTCTTGCTTCAGGGTTAACATAAACCCCACCCCTACCCCCAAAAGAAGACAGAGTCAAGCTAATGAGTTTTAGGGATGAAAACTTGACATTCTGTTATTCTATAAAACATTTAAAAACCTTTCTTCTCCCTCATCTCCTGAGTTCTTAATATACAAAAATAAATGACTGTTGAAAAAAAGATATAAGAAACCAAAAGACTAAACATTCAGTTTTTAAAATACAAAAGCTATTTGAAATTACTATTTAAGATGTCTGAAATAGTCTCTTTAATCTTTTTTAAATGATAATACTAATTACAGTCTTCTACAACTCTCAAAAGTTCTTGATAAAACAAAAGGGTCATTTGTCCAAACCACAGAATGTACTACACCAAGAGTGAACCCTAATGTCACCATTATGGTGAGGATTTTGGCTGTGTTTCTGTGGCAGAAGGGGATATGTGGGGAACCACTATATCTTCTACTCAGTTTTGCTGTGAACATAAAACTGCTCTAAAAAATAAACTCTATTTTTTATAAAGGGAGTGGGATCAAAAATTATCTGCCTCACTTTCCTCTTGATAATAAGGAAATACTGTTGTTTTTAAAAAATGACTTCACTGACGGTAAGTTGACTTTCTTGGCAGGATACAGAACTTGCGATTATTATGGAATATATCTTAAAAAGCAATAAATAAGTAATTTTATCAAATGCTAAAAGACTAGCAGCTTTAAGTGTTAAAATTATGAACCTAAGTGCCTATAAGTAGCTAAATGCAGTATCCTGAGACATTTCTCTTTTTTGTTTATATAGTTTGGTACCTTAAAAGCAATGTATAAAGTTACTGTAAAAGTTTGAAGTGGGGGAGTCAGTTTGACTGACAAACTAAAGAGGGTGCCAGGAGGGAGTAGAAGGAGACGCAGCAGGAATGCCAAAGCCACCTTCAAGCAGCTTTCTTTCCAGGGGCCAGCAGCATGAGCGGCAGTCCTCTACTCACCCTAGAGCAGGAGTCCCCAACCCCCGGCCACATACCAATACTGGAAACAAAAGCTATTTGAACTTAAAACTATATCACACCTGTCCGTGGCCTGTTGGGAACCCGTGGCACAGCAGGAGGTAAGTAGCAGGCCAGCCAGCGAAGCTTCACCTGTATTTACAGCTGCTCCCCATCACTTGCATAAGCGCCTGAGCTCCGCCTCCTGTCAGATCAGCACTGAAAAGCCTGCTTCCATTTCTAACGTCCTATCTTTGTGATAGGGTTTCCTGTAGTGGCAGCAACCAAAACAAAATTATGGAGTAGACTGGACATAAGCAACACACTTCAGGAGTCACTGTCTCATATCACTCCCAGATGGGACCATCTAGTTGCAGGAAAGCAAGCTCAGGGCTCCCTCTAATTCTGCATTGTGGTAAATTGTAACAGTTACTTTACTCTATATCACAATGTAATAATAATAATAGAAATAAAGTGCACAATAAGTGTAAAGCGCTTGAATCATCCCAACCCCACCCCACCCCTCCCAGTGGAAAAATTGTCTTCCATGAAACCGGACCCTGATGCCGAAAAGGTTGGGGATTACCGGCCTAGAGTACCCTCTGGCAGGGCCAGGAGGTCAGGAAGACGCAGAAGAGGATTTTCTCGTAGGGAGAGGATAAAGAACGCCAAGTATCAAACGATCATCAACTTACACAGAAGAAAAACAATGCATCAACTTACATAGAAGAAAAACAATATAAAGGAGAAACGTGCAACCAGCAGCTAAAATACTTGTGCCCACTCAGGTTCTAAGAACCGTTTCCCAAAGTATCTTCCCAAAATGGTAACAATAGCCTAGGAAAGAGTCAAAAATAAAGTACTGCAATTAAAACAGATGAAAAGAAATACTAAAAAGAGTTTTCTACGAAAAGTCACCTGATTAAACACTGCAAGAGGGAAAAACAGTTCAAGTCCAGTAAAGGACGAGACACGAGCTAGAAAATGCAAACTGCGTCTGTCGTCCAGTCGCCCTCCCTGAAGACACCAGCAAGCCAAGCAAGCCCAGAGCCGAGTGGAAGGAGTCCGGGCAACAAGACCACACTGAGCGGCTACGCATCCGAAGGAGCTGCAGTTTCTGGCATCACTCCAGGAGGCACTCGTCGATCCGGTCTGCACCAGGGTGCCAGAGAGGGACCCCCAGGCTGGCAGGTTCCCGACAGGCAGCGTCCCCTCGCCCGGGCAGACAGCGAGACCCCAGTCTAGGCAGGTCCAGCCCCCCAGGCTGGCAGATCCTGGACCGGCAGCGTCCCCTCGCCCAGGGGCGGACAGCGAGCCCACCCGGTCTGGGCAGGTCCAGGACAGCAGCGTCCCTTCGCCCGCGGGCAGGCGGCGAGCCCCCCAGGCTGGCAGGGCCAGATCGCGCGGCCAACCCACGAGTGGCCCCGAGTCCCCGCGGGGGGTCCACCTGCCGCGCCCCCGCAGGCCGCGGAGCCCGGGGCAAGCAGCCGCGCGGCGCCGGCTCTCCCCGGACCCCGCGAAGCGCCAGCCCGCCCCTCTCTTCCTGGAAAGCCCGGGAGCAGCGAGCCGGGGAGCGCGGGCGAGGCTGCTGCAGCCGGAGGCTGGGGTTCCGCTCAGCGAATGTAAGCCCGCTTCTCCCGCCCACCGGGGCGGCAGCAGCGGCACGGGGGCGCCCGCTCAGCCGTGCACTCGGGGCGCAGCACCCGGGCCCGAGTTCCCGCCCGCCGATGGGTCGGGGCGGGGGGCGGGGGGCGCGGCGCGAGCCGACGGCGCCGACAGAGGAGGAGGGAGCGGGGGAGACCGGCGTCCGCTTACCTCGGCCTCTGCTCGGGTCTTCCCGCCGTCGCCGACGCGGCGGCCGCGCGCCCGGGCTCTCGCGCCAGCGCCCTGCAGACGCCCCCCCTCGCGCGCGGCTCCGCCGAGCCCCGGCCGGCGCCGGCGTCCTCCAGTCTCGGCCCCCGAAAGCGGCGGCCTCCGGGGGGCGGGGCGGGGCAACGAGCGAGGCGGGGGGGGGGAGCCCGCGCCGGAGCCCGCGCACGGCACCCTGGGAAGTGTAGTTCTCAGCCCTTCCTCCCGGAGTCCCGCCTTCGTCCACGCGCCAACGCGGGTTCCCCCCGACGCTGGGAAGTCGAGTCCCGGGGGACTGGGTAGTGTCACCAAGCCCTGTGCAGGCCGGCCAGCGCCGAGTGGACATTCCAAGACACATTTTTAAATACG